>JABFPT010002126.1:0-17939 GCA_022817245.1 Nixonia krombeini
TTTAATTTACATGGCAATATTTCTAAGTATAGGAGAGATTTTAAAAGTGTATGCGCGACTCACAGTGATTCTTAGATGATGTTTATTTACAACTGATAATGAAAATAGTACGGAATAGTAGGGATTTGTTTCAATCAGTGCAACCCAATTATATATAATTATATATAATATATAATTTTTTGCAGAAAATTTATAAAAACGAAATATATAAAGACCAAAAGAAAGTATAATACAAAAACAATAAAAATTAAAAGAAAAGCGAGTATAAAATATTTAAAGGTCATACCAATTAAAATAAGTTAATCACAAAAAAATAATTGATATGCGCTTACATTACAATGAAAATGAATGTGTCGTGTACGAAAATATGTATAGAATTTATTTATAAATAGTTTTTTACACATATACATTAATTACATTCTACTTTTACTAAATGACTATAACTGCAGTGTAAGATGACTTTGAGACATTACAAGATTTATTTAATTGTGTCTTTTACTGTGATGCAATTAATATCCTTTGCAATTAATGTACCGCTACTTTCAAAACAATACCATCTGAAATACTAATATAAAATTTAATATTTGTCACAGTCACCCCAACATTCACCTCTTTACAGTATGTAAATTCCTCACACAGGATCATATTTGGTACTAATTTCTACATACATTTTTTTCTGTTCTCTGTAAAGCAGTGAATTATGTATTTAAAAATATATAAAGTATAAATTATGTATTTTCTTGACGTTATTTCAACATGTGTTTAAGCCAATAGTGAACGAATAAAATGTTCACTATTTTTTTTCAATATTACAAAATAAGTGGTACTCGATATTAAAATTTTATTATTAATACGTGTTTTTAAGAAAATATATATGTTTCTAACTTATTTTTATTTTCGTTTAGTATATTTCACGTTAACTAATTAGTAATACATATTTTTCATTTTTCTATTGTACAATATTAATACTACTTGTATAACACGACATGTGCGTGTAGATAAAACCTTAATTATATTGTACAAATTGAAAACGTCGCACAGAAATGAAAGGACAAAGGTCATTGAACGGATAGTTCCCGAATTACAAAACTCTCAGCTTAATTTCAATAATTCAACTTATATAAACTTAATTGTCTACTCAGAAGAAATGCCGATAAGAGTAGAAAGTAAACAACACTCCAGACGGTAAGTTTCCACAAAGATTTTCTTCGCTCCATCCAACTGTAAAAATGTGTCATAGCCTCTTCCATATTATACAGTGTACGTCTCACTGTTTGCAGTGCACTTTCATATTTATTTACATAAAGGTGTCTATTTACAAAAAATCACGCTACATACTCCTCTGATTCACGTTCACATACATCTTTGAATTTCGTAGATACTAATCTACGGCAATGTTATCCTCGCATGCTCTTCCCCTTTTCGCCAACTGCCGACAGAGACGAGGGCTTCCGACGATATCTCCCAAAAAGACGCTTAATAAATAATTTTCCTTCATTGGATCGGGCGATGACTTGTACTCACTGAAATTTTAGAAACATTAAGAATCAAGCGTTGAAATAAATCGTCTTAGAAAATTAGTTAGCTTTCAATATATTTACTAAATAGGATAAAACCTTTTGGAGCTTTTATCCCATCTTTGAAACACAACTGAATTTAGTGTAAGCTTTCATGGAAGAACAAAATGCACTCAAATCTGAACAGTATAGTCCCTGACCAGTCACTGATTGGGATTTAAAGAGACTTTTGTCTCATTAGATGGACGAAGGTCGGTTAAAAGGAAGGGAAGTAAGAAAAAATGGCGAAATAAGGGATCAGTCCCGGCGTCCTGTTTCCGTTCAATTAAACTAATGCTCCTAATGCAATCGTACTTACATTACCTGTTTTTTAGAACAAATATTTATACAGATGCGCCATGTTACTTCACTGGTACTTAACGTTATTTTATTATATATTCATTAACATATTAAGTAAATATAATTATTTATAATCATATGCACACTAAACCAGAAATACAGTAATAATTATTACTGTAAATAATGAAACATCTCTACATTTTATTTCTATAATATGTTGTCACTTGCACGATTCGAATGTAATAATAACGGAATATTAGTGGAACTGCAAGTCGAATTAATTTATGTTCTTAATGGATGTGGGTACAAACATTGAAATACAAACCTAAAAACAACATCCCAATCCACCTCGTGGCCCCTACTTCTTCTCTGGTGTGTCCTTTGAGCATATTTAGAGCATATTCTTTCGTAAATGCAAACATTGTTTCCGAGTTCACTCACAAGGCGTTTCTCCACTTCCCCAACGTTCAAGATTTCCTCCTGAGAAATTCGTGGGAATGATCTCTTAGTCCGAGCCATGTAAGTTTCTAAAACAAGATTTTAATTTAATTAAGAAAACTGTTATGAGAAAACAAACAATGTCAGTGAATTGCAGAAACGAAATAAAATGTTTGTTAATAGTGTAGCATATTATAACTTGGAAACAAAGTGGATTAATTTAAATCATAATTTACATCAAAATAAACGTAAGTAATTCGAGACTTCAACATTCAAATGCCTGAATATAAGTATTGTGTCAAAGATAACTAATACAAATTTAAATAAACATTTTACTCGATACTGTAATTAATTGTAAAATATAAATAGTCATTTCTTGGATATTACTTGTCTGAATTATTGTCGTATGTTAGAAAAATGTCAGTAATTATTGTGTCATGTTAGACAGTTAAAAACTGGAAACAATAAATAGGTTTAAGTATTAATAACAGAATGAAAGAAGTATTATTTGTAACGCTAGTTGCATTTTTTAATAGCGAAGAAGTGAAAACTTTGAGGAACTGAACGGTTCAGCATATAAAATCATTAGACTGCTCGTTACACTGCATTATTCCATTATTTAAGAGCGCTCGAAGCAAGTAGAACAATACTTTCGCTTTCCGTGCCTTTCTTTGTCTCATTAGCTGAAGTAAACTGTATCACACGGTATGAGTACGGTCATACAGTTGACAACTTTAACAATATAAAACAAGGAGGAGGATAATATGTCCTCTAAACACACTTTATAGAGAACACAAATTGCTATTTTTTAACAAATGTACATCAAACAGTAATTATTACGCATCAATTTGGTTTCTGAATAAAACATTATATCATTGTATTTTTTCATCTTATCGAACAAAAACATATCTGACTCTAAACTATATTTTTAATATCATTTTCAGAAAATTTGTTTGTACAATAATTACTTAAAATTGTGTGGTCAAATTACGAAAAATGTTTCTGAACTGAGTTAAATGTAGACTCATAAACACGCGAATGTTAATATAAAAATTGGAATAACGTAATTTATTAAAAATAACAGAGCAACGGCGTTCGGGTAACTTTATTTGCTGAAACTTTTTAAACAATTGAATACGAATCCGAAAAATTAATTATGAGCATGTCTCTGGAAATTTAATATCACGAGAGAATTTCAATGTACATTCTTCCTTCACTGACATTTCAACAGAATATAATTCAAAAATGTTTCCACACTTTTATCTCATATTTCACTAAAATCCGTACGAATGTAGCACACACGTATTAAAAGCATATACGAAATTAGCAAAAAATAAAGAATTGTACTCCAGTATTATAAACGCATTTAACAGCTACATTAATCTATTTATACAGTATTAATTAAATTAGTGAAACATTATGCTGTTCATTTTTTCATATTACAATTTCAGATTGTAAGAGAGGAATGACTTTTGAAACTATGATTGAAAACCCGCAATATGAATATCTGAAATTTGAAAAAATTTGCAACAAAATCATAAAATTAATAAATGAGTTATTGTTATGAAGTTTTTGGCAGTAAAATTAGAAACACATTTCCTTAAAAGATAAAAAACTGCACTTGTTCTATATCGTTTTACACTGTCTTTTCGTTTAAGTTATGTTTGCTAAAATCACATTTATCATTGCTACAATTCAATATAGAACTGCAAATAAATGACACAATACATAACAGTCTTCAATACGTAAACAATATGTGTTTCTTTTATACCTTTAAATATTCGCTTTATCTTTTATACTATTAGAGAAAAAATTCAATATAACGTATAATAGAAGGAAGATCACTATGTTCTGTACGATATGAGTATGTTTACCTTGAAATATTTTTAACGTGAATTCTTGTGACATAAAGAGGCCGTTAATATTCATATTTGGTCTTAGGCACCAGAAATTAATTAAATAAGAACTATATATAGACATAAATGTCCAGCATTAAAGTAAATTCTTGAACATTAGAATCTGTCTTATACTAAAGTAAAAATTCTTCCGAATTTTCTGTTTACATATTAAAGACTTCACTATGTTGAAACACTACTTAAAGAAAATTTGCCTACATACATTTGACTTTGTGTTCTTATATTTATGAAACTAACGTTGGAAACAGTATTGAAGAATATGCTTTCAAATGTGTTCTATTCCAAATGAGTTAAAAGAAACCAAATTTTTTCACTTGGAATTTTTAGCAATGCGTCAACTATTTAAGAATGTATCCTTTTAACACTGTTTATGTACATGTTAACACTGTTTCCTGAAAAGTAAACCAGCAAATTGTAAGATATATTTCTTTTGAGGAATCTGAAGTATGAAAACATTACAAGCTAGTACTAAAATAATAATTAATACATTACTAACAATAATGAATATTTTTTCCATATTTTATTTGGACAATAAATACCCAATACTAAGTAAATGGTCTCATGTCCACTGACACACAATAACATTTCGTAAAAGCTAACAGATTGTGAAATGAGTATTCGAAAGTATCCACGTCCCTTGCAAAATTAGTTATTACATATGTCGACAGTAACTATGTCTCTCCAATGTCAAATCATTACAAAAAAAGTTATTAAGTTTTTTAACATTTAATACCAAAATTATGTTTCGAATGTGAAATTCAAGTTTGAATGAAAAAGAAGCAAATAAAAAGTTTTTCGAGCAGAAGAAATCAAAGGCACAATATCGAGTATCGAGGCCTTTATAACCACCTTCAAAATAATTAAACAAAACATTGATGAAAAAATTGATATTATTAATCAGTAATTGTATTAAACGACATTCAGATGAGACGTTATCTACAAAGAAATTCTATTTCAAATAACATTATTAATATCCATATTAGTCAGAATTTGATGTTATACTTAAAGAAACTAATTACGTTTACTTACGTGGATTCAGTGAATAAGCGAGTTTCTTAACAAAATTAGTAATACGAACGGCCGCTATGATAACAGGGAATCCTACAAGTTGCACCGGCAGTTCAAAAGCAGGTTCTTGTGGATTAGGTGCCGCAGCTACATACGTCAATGTCACCACACAACTTAGGAGTATGAATAATCTGGACAGTCGCATCCTGTCTATCTGAAAAACATTAATGTGCTCTTAATGTTTCTACGAAAAATACTTATCGTCATCTGCTTTGCTGAAAAAAACCTTTTATATAAGATTTTACCGATAATTAATCGGATGGCAATGAAAGTTCGCACTTTCAAGCATCGCCGTTCACGCACCAAGTAAAAGTGATCGTGCAAAGGAGCCGAGAAACATTTATCGAACAATTTTACCTTTCTGAAATATTTTCATACTCGCAATTACACAGAAATAAATTAAACTCGTTTCCATAAATGTTCATTTGCGCACGGTATGATCAAATGTAACGGGTCGAAGTCCAACGAGCAGACGAAGGTTCTCCCTGACGGTAAATACATTTTCTCTTCTGAGGAGACTTTTACTCCAATTTGCGGCACAGCGGAAACGAGTTTAAGTGTGTAATAAACGTATAAACAAGAAATTAATGATATTAATGGTACATATGATTATATGCATAATACGGCAAAAAATGTGGCAATTATTAAAACGCAGAGATTGAAAGTGTTCTGTTTCAAGTTTCGTTGCACGTGTCATTACGTTTCGATATAGAGACCCGTAAAATCCGTCAATACGCGTTTTTCGATTCAGGACATTTCGCCGATTAGGACACCAAAAATGCGAAGCAGTTCGCGGACTCGGTACCGAAAGTAACTACTTACGTCGGTATAGCTAGACGGTAAATTCGGTAATTGCGAAGCCGGAGCGTCGAAGGCGGTTGTTTCTTTAGTAAAAACCCGACACTGAATGTTCTCGAGCACGACGGAACTCGAATGCGCGCCGGTGTGCCATAGAGAGAAAGTAGTCACAAACCTCGACATCGTCGGCGTCGGGTCGCCCCTCCTGAGTCGAAGACTCGCGTTTTTGTCGAACGTCGATTGCGACATTTCGTATGTGACGATTTGTAATTCGCGCGCTCCTGCGCCACTCGATGTCATCCTCGCTGGAGCCATGGGGCAAGGTCGCGCTTTCCCTCCAGGCAAACGTGCTCGTCGGCACATAAGTACCTTTTGTCACCGTATCGATGACTCCTTTACCCGCGAAAAATTAATCGTCCTTTTTCCTCCTGCCGTCAACTTATTCATTCATGCTAATCGATAATGCCTACCGATCGTTTTTCCTCATCATCTGACATTCCTCCATTACTTTTTTTCTCAATGTTCATGACGGTCGGTAGAGCAAAGTTTAAAGAACATGCGTTGCAGAAATGCAATTGTGACATTTGTGCTTGCTTATTAATTTCATGCGCAGTGCTAATTGTAATTAACAAATAATAGTAATACTATGCATCAGGAATAAAAGATATTGTCACAAAACTCTAAAAAAGTATTGGTAGCAATACATTTTTTTTTGTTATGATTAATAAAATTGTATTGGAAAGTACCGTTGTGTATTGAAAATCAATAACAGTCATGAAAGTAAATCAAGATTGATCTCACCTAAGTATTACGTTCAAATACGAACATATGTCACGAATATGATACTCGTCTAAACATTAACCTTTCACTAGTCAGCTGTAAACTCGATTCTCTTATTATGCGTGTGTAACAGTGATCATTCATTATAATGGAATTGTCAGTATTTAAGAGAAACGTTTTATGTCACATATCTTAATGTACACTTAATACCAATGTATTATTAATTAAATTTATTTGAATGTTGTATACTGAACATACATTGCATTTAACATTTATACGATATTTTTTTTAATTAATATTTGAATTTTATATGAAATATTAGTATGGACTTGAATTTGAAATAGCTGATTTTTGAAAAATAATAATTAAATTTCTTCTCTTCTTATATGTTCATAATCTGTATTAATTGTTTTCTTTTAGATGTAACGGAACAAAAAGGATTTTCCTGTTACATTTACAGAGAATAGTGTGACTTTACGTCATGAAGAGAATTAAGTGCATATTACAACCTATTCCTTTCTATTCCAGTTCGGGAAATGGCCTTGGCAGTTGCGGTTAAATTCCGTGTACGGAATTGCAAGAGACATTCATCGTGCTCCTCGCATGGAATAAAAATGTCTCTAAAGACAAGCACTTTAAAAAATGAAACGGTGCAATAAAGAATTTGTAATAATCTACAACCTGTTTCTAACCATGGCAATGTCCGATTAAAAGAGATAATTACACTTTAATTATTATTTCTGACATAAAGTCATTTAATGTAATCTGAGTTAAAGTAAATATTGAGTAAAATAAAGATGTTGCGAATTTTAGTTACTTAAGTTGGTGCTTAATTATTATTTACATTATTTTTCCATTGCAATTTGTTAGTACTATTATATTCAAACTACTCTCATTATTTCAGATGCAGAAAAAGAGTAAAACGATAATTAGAAACAAAAGTAATGAAATTTATTGTTGTAATAGAGAAAACTATTAAATTGTAAATTGTATAATTCAAGGTCTTGTTTTATTAAGTTTTTTTTGTTTTGAAATTATATATAGAGATAAGATTTGAATCTGTCAAAACAATACAGAAAAATGTCATCAGAAACTGATAATTCATTGATAAATATGGCCTTCCAGTGAATACCAACTTATTCTCTTTATTTATTATTCTTAAAATGTTTATCATTAAATTCAAAAAGTTTTTTTGAACATCGTATTGATAAGTAAGAATTATCGATGCACAGCAAATTGGTCTTTCCACAGCATCGCTGTTAAACGTACTAATAGATTGGGCTGCAAAATTGAACTATGTAATTCATACATTTATATACTTACTCAGTTTCGGACATGTGTAATCACATGTGAGTAATTTATTACTTAGGTTATGTGTACAGAGGTTCTTTCTGTAACGGAGTGACAGGGAAGAACGGCCGAATATGGCTCCTACGCAAACGTTTCCCGTTCTTTTCAAGAGCATGTGTGTTTACGCACGTGGGATTAACATACGGGAATGGGAGTAGATTGAGCAGTGGCGGGCTGGTGCATCTCGTATTTTTGAAATCCGAGTCTCAACCATCGGGATTAAAGTGAAATACGAGCGATTGGAATCGAATGCAATAAATTTATCACAGCAGGTGGATACACTCGTAATTACGTATCGAAATGATACCATCCTGATAGAGCGTATCAATGACGAATTGTACTCATTTAACTTTTTCGTACATGTCGCGTAATTATAAATTGCATTTCAGTTATCGTATAAATCGCCGCAAGTTGACATAATTGTTTCCACATCTGTTTGAATATTTTTTGCAATTTTCTTTATGTAATGTTTTTAGTACAACGTGAAACATTTCATTTCTGCATTAAGCTTAGAGATAAAACGTTTCGACGCAATTGATATGGAGTTATAAGTTGAATCAACATTTAGTTATTTAAAAATTAAAATTATACAGTTTGTTAATAATATGTAATAAAAGTGATCTTGTTTATTAAGTGAAACGTCTTGTTAACAAAATTAGTCTAGATGTGCCATCGATGTAATCAGCATAAATAAATCAAAGCAATGATACATTTAGTGTAATTAAATGCGTTTTAATGAAATAATTTATATATTTTATGAGATCATTAGTTATTCCTCCAAAACGACAGTGCACTAATTTACATTTAATTCTTCCACTTTCACAAATTATTCACTTCCAACTGAAATATTGGTATGTTTTAATTTAACGTTATATTAAAATACGATGAATATGTTAAGTATGTACAAATACATTTTTATAAATGTAAAACAGCAAATAATAGTTACTGAGAACGATACTTCGATTAAGAGGAAATATATCTGAGATTTCACAGCGATTTGTTAAAACTTAGTAATCAGTACTATTACAGCATTATAAGTGTTGCCTTAGTATGTCAGTCAAAAAACCACAAATGTATAGTATGCATTAGTGAGTTCCTTTTTACTACAAAACTAAAGTAGTAATTAATAATTATACCAGGAAACGTCTGAAACTGTCAATAGATATTAAATAAACTCTGTAATACATGCTTGTTACGTCATTTTCTGTAATCCACAACATCAGATTATTATCAATACTGTTAGTTCAGAAAAACGTGGAAAAAATTAGTTATCCATCGTGCGCAATAGAAATTTAGTTTAAACACCATTGTAACAAAAATGAGAACATTTAGAATTGACGCTTTTATTTGACATAAGAATAACGCAGTTCTATTCCTTCTAAATTAAATAATATTACCTTAATATACTTTTACAACTTTCTCCTCTTATAATTTTAATTTTTCAGTACACATTTTCCAAACTAGTTATGTTCACATACAATAAATTAGAGACAAAATTTGGTCTATCGTTGGAAATATGTCATTAATTTGCATAGCATTTTGGAACATTTGTATATTAAAAAACATATTTACACAATATTCTTCAGTATATAAATATTCCACCATTCTTATTCATTACACAACATTGAAATCGAGTGTAGAGAAACTAAATGATTAGAATGATTGACTACATCATAAAATCGCAGAAGCTTTTACAACCGTCACTTGTTCATCGTATACATTTCACTGTATGAAATGATACTATGAAGTATATTATAATCACGTTATTCAACATATCATGTTACATTACAGTCTTGCTGTTGCATATAATAAATTCTTCGTCTTAGCATTTCACAGTATTTTTGTCATTGATGAATATCATAATGACAAAATCATTTTACAATACATATCTGTGATATCACAGACCGAGTATAAAATGTACAATTAAAAAAACATTTTCCGTTGCTGAAGAGCTTGGATCAGTGAACGCGAATCTTCTTCATCATATTGAGAACGCTGGATCCCGGAAGCGGACAGGTCGGATAGAAATTGTGGCAACCTTGGCCTTCTATTCCTGCGATTAGTTGGCCCATATGTGCCGCAAAGTGGTATCGCGATGTCACTTCCGCCATAGTGTTTAAACTCGTATCTCTGCAATGTGAAATAACACTTATGAAGACACTATGCTTAACTATAAAAATTTAATTGCATTATAAGGAAATCCTACAAAAAATAACTGCATCAAATATATTTTTTTTACAATAATGGTAATTAAAAAAGAATAGTAGCAAAAAATAGTGTTACTGTAATGAATGTTTTCGTGCTAGGTGGAGTAAAGAGATATTATTTTCCACGAATAAATGCACGAAACAGCATCGAACCTTCCTGCACGGGGAAGTTTTCTATGTGGCGCTTTCTACGCCTGTGTTGCGGTCGCATGTTCAATTGCGTGATAGAACCCGTGTGCGCTACCTCACTTATGTTTACGACATCGCTTGCGCGTTTATCTGTACACTCTCCTCTCGCCTCTCTACTAGACGTGCAACACGATTGTAGGATTTTCAGTACTCGCGGAAAGAGATATATTTGACTCTGTCAAAAAGTTTTCGATGAGTTGCCGAAAGAGAAAATGGGTCTGCAATGTTTTGGAAAGGTAACGCGATACAGGGATATTACGTAAAGCATTCTTTCGTTTTGATATTGCAGATTGATTTTGTTTGTTGGTGGGCAGTTGGCACAATTGAAACGATACGATAAGCTTGGCAGTGTCTATGCTATTGCCAGAACAGGCACAAGGCCCTTTTGCCTTTTACTTTCCTTATTGACCAGGCAGAACAGCAATGCAAGCCGTGCAGTCGTACGACATTATAATCGAGTCATCACGTCACACCCAACAGACTTTAGATACAGAAGTGCTTTGCACGCTTTTTTACTTCGACGATATTCTTTGATTAGACTCGATGAGAGTGAAATAAGATAGAAATTGATTTCAAGTATGCTTTTGAGATATGCCGTGTAAATAGTCCATGGAGACACGGTTTTACGCTTTGGTACTGTATTGAAATCTATGAAATATGCCTTTGAGCATTTTACTTTGAGCACTACGTTTATTTATGTGCAATGACAAACGCTGCATGTATAAAGAAATGTCTGGAGTAATCTGCTTGCTTCGTAAATCAATATATTTGATTAAGTATACTTAATACACATAAAATGAGTTTACTCATAAACAAGATTGCCTAGATATACCTCAACGATAGATTTTCATTGTTTTATATGTTGCACAGGTTGCAAAAACAAAAACATTTTTATAAAGGTAATAGTGCGTAATTATGCAGTTTTACATAGAAACACTTCATCGACCTAAACAGTACCAAAGATAAAATATATCCCCTTAAGAGGAATTTAAAAAAATATCTTTTTAGGGGACATTTTTGTAACTCTATTGATGTCCGTTTTCGAAATGTAATAAATTTTTTGAAATGTAGTATTAATGACGATCGCTTACGCAAAAAATTAATATCCATTTTTAAAAATGCATTCACCGACGATTACAGGTCGAGCTTAAACAAACCATGCTATAAGAAGATAATTCGTATGTGACGAAATGACGAAAGTCAGAGGACTTTGATCCGAAATGAAAAGGGGATGAGTGATCGTGTAGGAAGTAGTTTACCCAGGATGTACGAGATTCGTGCCTGCGCGGAAAACTTTTAAAACATCATACTACTAAATTCAAAGAGTAGGCAAGTGCTCGTGTGTGCAGGTGCGCATGCACGTGTCTATATGCCCCGTTAAGATCCTGGCGGAAGAGACTTCCGTAATCCTCGGCGGATCCTGGGCGAAAGTACTTCTCGTCAGAAGAGCGTCGGAAAAGCGTCGTGACGAAGAGAAGGAAAGGAGAAGCTTTGCGAAGGAAGGCGGGATCCTGCTCCCTGGCCAGAGGGGATCCTTTACGATCTTCGATATACGCCGAAGGACAGAGTGTGTATACCGAATAAACGCGGGCGGCTTTTTAGCTTCACCATCTTGATCGGTTTAACTCGACGCGATCAGTCTAATAAAATCACCCCGTTCGCGTTTGCGTTTATACTGGCATGAAAGTAAATATAGGACTTAAAAGTTTTCGGGCATTGACAAAGGAAAAGGTTGAGAATGATCGTACTGTGACTCTACATTGTCTAAAATTAGCATCTCTTAGAAAAATGACGTGTATTACCAAAATGTTTAAAATGTTCTATTTGATGTATGTGCACACAAAAAAATACAGATAAAAAAAACAAATTAAAGTACGTGTAAATTTTAATATAATTCATTAATGTACAAACATCTCCTTTATTCCACTTCAAATATTTAGTTTGCATAAAATTGTTTGCGTTTCAGGTATTTCAATTTAACTATTAATAATGCAAAGTTATGCCAAATTAAAATAAACCATTTATAGTAACTTGGAAAAAATTACAGAGAAAAATAATGATAATATTGTTGAGTAAAAAAGTCGTTATATATTGATGAAATAATTTGTTTATCAGTATATTTGTTAAAGTATTATCTTTCTGTAATGCAAAGCAACATAAAGTCATGTTAAATAAATATTTTAAGGCAAGGAAGAAAAGAATAAGGAGGTCGGATGATGTAAAGATTGCGCTGTGGAGAAAGTCCTGCTGTTGAATAACGCTTTGATAGAAATGGAAAGTATTCGCATATTAGAATGGCCAGAAGAATGCTACACGTATAGTGAAATGGACAGTAATAAAATATTTTAAATAACGCTTATGTAATTAGTTACCTCGACTTTCTCCCCTTTTGAAAATTTAGGCTATATTACGTGGATGTATCGATGCTGTTTTTAATTATTGAATGACAATTCAGCTCAGGAACAGGATACAAACCAATTAAAAATACCATATATCCATGAAAGTATATAAATTATACGAACCATTCATTAGGATTACATCGTATTCTGTAATTTATTATTCACTTAACTATTAATATGTGTTTCTGTAGGTTAAGCAAGTGTAGAAATTTTTTTTTTCATTTTTTTGTTAAACTGATTTCGGATATTTGCACCTCAGTGACAACAACTGTGATAATTACTTCTTTGTATCACAAACTTTTTTTTATGTGGTCACGTTTTAAATTGTAAGCCTTGTGTTTCAGTAAATATTGTTTTGAAGTGAAAGTTTTACTGTAATTTTATTTTCTTATTAAATTATTAAGTGTCTTTATGCACAATTGTAGTGGTGATTATGTACAAATATAATACAATATGTATAATAACAACTTGACTGTTTTCAATATGCAATGTAATTTTCACTACGTGACGTAGCAACAAGTGCCATGTCGCATAATGGAAGGAACTGGTGAATATCATATTTCATTTCATGATATGGCAAAAACTGTCACAAAACATAATATTCCCCTTTGTTGCGTAATATAGCTATTTTAATCACTTTGTACAGCATGTATTCCTGTATGGAAATTGTAATTTTCTATTTTTCAAAATTATTTACACTAATAATTTAGAAAAAATAATAGTTTTTATTATTCCTTCGTAAATAAATGTTTTTAGATACTTGTACATTAGCTAAAATTTAAATATATTAAATAGTAAATAATTAAATAATACTACATTAAAATAATAGTAAAGTTTCCACTATGTTCGTAGTAAGTAAAGAAAAGTAAAATTCAATTACAAATATAAGTTTACTTATTTTACTACACGAATATATTCTGAACTATAACATAAACATTGGAAAATTAATAATATTACGCGATTAACCGTGTTTTATATCTGACAATCCAACACAATATCAATATCATTTGCTTCTTCTAATAATATACAGCGTAAGCATAGCATTGCAGTTTCTTGTCTGATTTGACACGATTTCCAAAATTTAAGGATAGTAAACATTCATGAAAGAAAAAGAAGGTAATGCTGTTCCATTCGTTAACTATGAAGGTTGTGAATACTTTACCGCGGCAATGGACGGATTCAAATGATCGGTATCTACCCTCATTAAATGCTTATATTTTACAAAATGATTCTTACGATTAAGGTCAATGATGAATTAAGCTAACGGCTTGAGGTACGTGATTCCTGATGTAACGCACTTTAGCGACTATTAGGCGAGAACATCAATCCTCATCTTACAGAATCTCTCGTTTATCATTGAAATAAGCTGCGCCAGTGTTCGCGTAATTGGTTACCCATACGTGTAGTGTTTGCTAGAGGCGCTCCTTAGCATGAATTGCGACTAAAATGCACGCAAATTGCTACACCACGAGGATGAACAACCGTTTAGTGTTTACTTAAAAATTATAAATCTGTAATTATTTGACTAGTTGGAAATCGCGTGCAATCTTTACAGACAAGTACAAATGTCTCCAATTCAGTTCAGACGAATAAATTATAAACTTAAGTTGGTGAGAACAAGAAATTATTATTATTACGTCATTATTCAATCGTCACCATTATTAAGTATTTAAAATGCCATCTTTACAATAAAGACAAAATTCAATGTTCCATAGTTATTTTTACGTTCTACGTAACAGAAAAAATATCAAATTTGTGAAATGTCAGTGAAGTGTTCATTTAGTTTTACCAATTACAATTAAAATTATCGTATGAAATATAATGAGAACAATTCACGAAGCATACTATATTTCACTACATTCTTTTAACTATTTTAACGTTTTAAACACACTACTGAAGAACATCAATATTCAAATCAATATACATCATTTTCTATCACCTTTATTTGTAACGCATGCTAACATTATGCATCATTAAAATTGATGTCAACGTCCCCAATATACTCATAGATTATGCATATCCCGATACATTTTTCACATTATGTAAAGATAAAAACCTTCGTCTAAAGTAGAATGTAATTTGAGAAACAAATATAATCCCAGCAGATTAAGTTACGTAGGTCAAGTTCTTGTGGCTACCGTATTAGATCTTGAACATTTGAATTTCATTTGCATCCACAAGTACTTTTTTGTTATAAATTTCATACTTTTTTCTCTGTTTACACTATTCCTAATTAGTCTTAATTAATCACATTTACTTCTTTTAACGTATAATAATTAAAGCGTAAGACAAATAAATGTATAATTAAACTGTGCGTATTTAAAGAACAATTGTCTAACAAAATTTAAAGAGAAAATAATAACGAAAATATTCCTCAGGATGTGAAATATAAATGTGACGAAATTATCATAACTCCTTAAAAAACCGGCCCACGGCCCATAAGTCATAACTAATTAAAGGCACCCCATTTACCGTCAGCATAGCTGGAAAAAAGCGGTAGAACTCTTCGCGCGTAAACGACGACACGGCGATGGTGGCGGAGAAGAAAGTGATTTTAATAAAGGGATGGGGAGGGCACGTTCGAAAACGACGAAAGCTGGATTTATGGGGAACGCCGAGTTTGCTTCGAATAAATGAAACATAATCGTAAACCGGTACGTTTTATCGCGAGCCGCTATCACCTCTAACCAGGAATTGCAAATTGCAGCGCCCTCTTGCGTCGAATTTTCCGCCTACACAAACGCAGACACAAACGCACGCACTTTCGCAAACAAGCATCGGGCCTCTTTTCAGAGTAACAATCGACGATGGCGATCAGTATTTTATGTTTCGTGACAAATGAAAATTGTGATGCGATACACGCGGCCGACTCTCCGTTATCGTTGATGCCCGCGTTATAATTCGCGCGGCGCGCATATAACGACGCTCGGCCTCTCGTTTATCGAACAGCTTGTATAATCTGAAACTTTACTATTTTCCCATCGATTGCCAACTTTGCCAAAATTGCATTTCCGCGGGATGTCGTTCGTCGCCTCATCCAATTTCCGGGCTTTCGAAAATTTAAATATATTGCATTCCGAAAACACATTAACCATCGTATAAACGAACTAATTTCCAAAATTTTTGTCACAAATAATCCTTAACGTTTACTTAATAATATGATTGTTATACATATGCAATATAACATCCATTTTCCGTAGTATAAGAAAATTGATTAATACGTAAACGATTACTTAAGTTAAGTAAAACATGTATTGTGTTAATTACAATGAAAAAATCTTTTTAAATCATTGAAAAATATAAAGTAAACAACTAATGGATATTCTTACGTTATAAATATATCTGTTGTACCTGAAGATTACCACAGCATCATCAAATGATTTCGCGTAAGAACGAAAGTCGGGAAAGTGGCGAACCGCAGGATAAGCACTTTCATACGTTCAAGTATGGTTTGAAAGTAATTTCTTTATACTGATATAACATGTGTGCAAGTAAATGCAATGGAGGTAGCAAGTAAAAGTAAGAGTAGCCGTTAAAACGTGAGATAATCATAAACGGTAATGTCTGCAACATCTTCTAACAAAACTCATCTCTGGGATGAGTGAACTTTCAAGTTTCTTACCTAAAAATTTTCTAAAATGTGTGAGGTAATTGTAATATTTGTCAATGTCATATAATAACGCGTAATAATCTGTTAAAACTTATATTGATACATAAACCATAATAGCGCAAAAGAAATGTACACATTCATATGCGTCTTGAAAGTACAATAATAACATCTGCATACCTGATCAAATTAAGCAACGACCTTTCCATTGCACTCAGTTGATCCTGGTTTGCAGACGAGGTCAGCTCGCAGATGAGTTTAGGCAAACAGGCAGTCTTGATGGTTGCCATGGTTTTCGCTCTCCATAAAATTGCTGCGAGAAAATTACGTGTAAACATTAGGATCACGTGAAAGAGAAGTAATCGGATAATTGTAATCAAAAGTGAAACCTCTCAATTTATGACTAGAATGTTCAATAATCGATGTTTCTACCAAAACTTTCAACGCCACTTCAAATTAAGGATTATTAGTATTTATTATTAGATTATTATATACTTAGTATCTAAATATCAGACATCATTACAAATTAAAATGAAATGTCATTGCCATCTGGAGAAAATAATGTTATAGTAATAAATTCTTCAGTGCGATAACTATTAATAAATTTTTTCACTGTTTACCTTAATTATTTCTCTTAGATATATACTTGATTTTAAATGTAATTCTGAAATACTATAAGCTGTAATAAGAGTTAATAAATATAACAGCAATAAGAAGTTGGTCTGAATTTTAGACATTTTTTACAGCAGTTAGGAAAATTCCAAATGTGGTCGTGACGTCAAAAATAGTCTCGAGTCATTCGAATCAAAAACAATATAAAATACATTATGAATACGCATACAATCAAAACGTTTTAATTCACTACATGTTTTCTGGGTCTTCGATGAATTGCAAAGTTCGGTCTATATGGCGTGTAAGTAATTTAAAACGTTAACTCGTACCTCATTCACACTTTTATAAATTTATGGTAAAAGTATCGTTACTTTGATGCGACACAGGTCAGTTTTTTTTCTACAATGATTTGAATTTTCAGTTTTTATGCATTATTAATATTTATACTTTGCTAAATAATATATCGATAATTTTCTGTGAATGCTGCAGTTTTTTTTAAACTTACGTATATAATCTTGGTTATAAGAAATGGGGAAATCACTGTTATAAAAATAGTTTTATAATATATATAATCTTACAAACACAAAAGAAAATATTAGGTAGAAATATGATACAAAGTAGTACAAAAAATTGTTTAAAAAGGTGTTTTATACATTGCTGTTAAAATTATTTAAATTAGTACAAACGTTATTACATTCGTATACACTGTAATACACTCC
>JABFPT010002129.1:0-11967 GCA_022817245.1 Nixonia krombeini
ACGCTTGAAACTTTTTCGTCTTCTTTTTAATTGTTGTTATCTTATTACCTTCACTTAATATTACTTTATGTTGTTTATTATTATTTTATGTATAGCTTTTATTAACCAGAAAGTTGCACTCCAATATTGTAAATTGCATTAAACATACTTAGTACTGAACTCCACATAGATAAAATATAAAATATAATAAAAGTTGAAGCAATATATACTGATTTAAACAACAAATAGTAGTATAAACGTGAATTTTAATAACAGTCTCACGCACAATCATGTATACAACTTATCAAATATGAATTACAGGGAGAAAAAGTCTCATAGGAATTAACACTCCATTGTTGTCACTAACAATGACAATTTGTCACCTAGAATGGGACCTTACAATAAACACCAGGAAGTGCTGAATGATCGTAAACAGTGATAGGATTCCCCTCCCAGGCAGTTTTCGTAAAAGCATTGGAGACAGTGATGGGATATATGAGGATTTCCTACAATATGTCCGCCTACCACAGAAGTATGAACTAAAAATTTCCCCTTAGCTGCATATCCCCTCCACCAGTGATACTTCTCACGGAATGCATAGGTGCCAGACGATGGTCGTACATATGCCACCTTTCCTCGCACTGTTTCGTCAGCATTGAGATTTGCTCACTCTGTAGCTCTCTTTCTAACATTCTCCATCTTATCTGAACCTGTCGAATGTTTTTAAGTAATTTCGGTAATTGAAGGAACATGAAATGCATCGGAAATTTTGATCATACACTGATAGACACGGTATAGAGTGTACTCATGATTCTATGAATATGAATGTAAGTGTATGTGTTTATATAACACACAAAAAATTTCCAAAATTTTCAAAGTGTGTCTTCCGTTAAATCCCTACCAATTTTCTCATTTTTCCTTCATATCTCCGCCTCTAATGACGGGAGGGGTCAACATACGGGGTTATTCTTGATGTTCGTCGCGAGATCTACCGATTCGTATATAATACAATACCGAAAGCCGAAATTTATTTTTCGCAAAAAATTGATCGCATCAGCAGTGATGGGATATGTGAGGATTTCCGCCATTTCCACCACCCTTTGGAAAAATACCGAAAAATCAACTTCGGAATTCAGCTTTGATATGTACACCAACAGATAGATCTCGCGCCGGACATTAAAAATCACCCCCTATGTGGACCCCTTCTGCCATTAGGGGCGGAGATGTAAAGGAAAAAGGAAAAAATTGGTGGAGATAAAACTGAAACTATTTGGACCCCAACCGCAACTGAAAGCGGACTTATTGGTTCAGATGGACGAGCTATGGCTCGTTGGATAGATCTCAATGTCCGGAATACACTCACTTTGAAGTTCCCAAATGGAGAAAAGTTATAGCGTGGAAACTGTGAAAGTCGGCAGATTAAGCCACCACCACATAATTTACATTTTTTTTCTCGAATATCTCTGCTCCTAATGGTTGGAGGGGTCAATATGGCGGGTGATTTTTGATGTACATCGCGAGATCTATCCGCTGGTATGTAACACAATGCTGTATTCCGAATTTGATTTTTCGAAAAAAATTGAAGGGGTACCCCTTTGGAAAAATACCGAAAAATCAACTTCGGCGTGTAGTTTTGATTTACACATCAATGGATAGATCTCGCTGAGTACATCAAGAATCACCCCCATGTTGACTCTTCCTGCCACTAGGGGCGGAGATATTGAGGAAAAAAGAGAAAATTGGTGGGAATAAAACGAAAAACACCCTTTGAAAATTTTCGTTTCGAACTTTCGAATTCTAGCACTCTTTCTAAAATACGTCGAGAACTCCGAAACTATTGCAAAACTACTCAGAACTCTAATTATTTGACTGATTTTCAACAGATGGGGTGCCATTTTCACAAGGTTTTGAAAGAATCTTATTTCTTATTATTAAGGTAGAAATTGCTCAAAACATAATCATAAATGGATATGTGTCATATAAATACGTACACTGATATGCACGTTCATAGAATCATTAGGAGTACACTCTACGCTGTGCCTGTCAGCGTACGATTAAAATCTCCAGCACATGCACTATTCTTTCCATCGTCGAAACTGCTTAGAAACATTCGACACTTTCAGATGAGATGAGGAATGTTAGAAAGAGAGCGGCAGGTCGAGCAAATCCTAATGCTGACGAAATAGCGCGAGGGGAGATAGCATATGTGCGACCATCGTCTGGCACCTATGCATTCCGTGAGAAGTATCGCTGGTGGGGGGATATGCAGCTAAGGGGAAATTTTTAGTTCCTCTGTCTATTGTAGGTGGCGATACTGGCGGAAATCCTCATATATCCCATCACTGCTCATGCGATCATATAACCTTTCCCTCCCTGGTTAATGTTGACACGATAAACTGTAAAAGTGTAATGTGATAAAGATATAAAAATGCATATAACAACGAATGTCTCAACGCGTGTATTTACTGCGATTCAAAATGTAAATACGAAAGAATTGGCTAAATGCACCGAAAAGGAGATTCGACCAATTTTACCTTGTTTAGTTAGAATGAGTCTTATTTCACCTTTGGATATAACAAAAGAATGTGCTGAGGCAAGAAAGGAAATTTTGACTATTCTATCTGGCATTGAATCTGTTAATTCTATTGTTGGACTTTTGTCTATTGATTTTCATGGTTTGGAGATGGATGTTGCAAAAGAAATTCAATTAAGGTAATGTTCGTAGACACATGATATTGAGATTTTGCAATTATATCAAAATGAATACAACTTAAAAAATTTGCATTTCTAGAAACCTGACACATTTTTTACTGTATTAATATTTTAACACATTAATAAGTCATATCATATTTTACATAACAGTTAAAAAAATCTCCACATAATAATGCTGATGAATGTACTCTTTGAAGATTCGAATATACCTTCAATATATGAAGGTTTGTCAAAACAATCTGACAGTATATGGAGTTACATTTGTATATAAAAATAAAATTGGGTTTTGTTCAAATGATAAAAGATAATTTACTTATTATTGTTTTTCAAGCTATATGATTTTTGAATTTTTTCCCTTATTACTGTAAATATGTCAATTAAAAGTGAGATATTTAACACTACAACATTTGATTTACAATATTATATTTAATGATGTAAACTTATATTTCAGACAAAAGCCAGGAAATGTTCAAAGTGATAGTATCCTAATTCAAAATCTGCAGGGTGGCCTTGCATTAGAGTTTGAACGGTGTGAATCTTCCCGTAGAATTCGTCTAGTTCTTGGCGAGATCCTGTATATTCAGTCTCAAATAAAAGAGCAACAAAAAAACCAGGAATTTCAAATAAAACACTCTGATTTATTTGATAATGCTGTATATACAGAAGAGATAAGCTATGTAATTTGTATAGCTTTAGCAGAGTTGCCGGACCTCTTATCCATTCCACAAATCACAGAAACATTGTTGCATGTAAAACATGGTCCAGAGATTATTTGTTGGATTGTGGCAAACAGTCCAGACTGTTTCATGGAAGTTTGTTCTCATTTAATTGCAAATGGTGAAAAACAAGAAGAGTCAATTCTAGGTAGTGTTAGGACTCAAGCTTTAACTATGCTCTGTCAAATGAATCCCAGGCAGGCCCTGGCTGTGAGAGCAAAATGTGTAGAGCTTTGTAGAATGCCAGCGTTGGCCATTACTCTGAGTTTGGAAAGTAAAGGAACTGCAGATAGTTCTTTACCACAAAGTGATATGGTGGCTTTTGTGTCTGGGTTATTATTGGGAAGTGATCAACAAGTTAGGTCTTGGATTGCAATGTTTATTAGAAGTGGCCAAAAACGTAAATGGGAGTACCACACAGCTCTACAGACATTAAGAGAGGATTTGCTTAGAAGATTGCAATCCATTATAGCACAAAGTACAGCAGATGGTCAATTGGCAGAATTTTGTGTAGTACAAGCTAGTGCCTTATTGAGATTGTATTGTGCTCTGCGTGGAATTGGTGGCATTAAATTTCAGGTATGAACCATTTTGACATTTTACTACTGGGATTTCAAACTATTTACAAAAGAAATCTTTGTATGATAATAAAAGCAGAAGAAAGTTACTATTAATGACATTTAAAGTTTAAATTATAATAAAGTACTAATTATTAGGTACATTCATTAGTCTGACTATTGTTTGAATTTTCTTAACTTTATTTTATGAAATGAGTATGAAGTGAAGTGAAATACACATACCTAATATAACCTGTAAAAACTCTTTAATACTCTTTACATTATAAATGATTTATTACTTTATCATTAAAAATTGAAAAATATTATTACGCAATAAATGAAAATGATCATTACATATTTCTTATAGAAAAAAATCATGTCATAGTATGCACTATCAAATGCATGGGAATGTGTTGAAAAATACATTGGATATTTTTCATATCCCACAAGCTTGTATATCACAAATATATGTTTTTTTGTATATTACAATATGTGTGTTTTATTTTTAAATATTATCATTACTTTCACTTGTCATTATTACAGTTATCAGTGTTCTATAAACAAATGTGGATAAATAAAATTTCACAGTTACAAAACTGATATTTATATTAATCTTATACTAAATGAAATTGTAAAACCCGTTAGATTCTTCTTCTAGAGTCCTGGTGTTTATATTATTTAGATAACAAATAAAGAATCCTGTTTAAAGTGTATACTATTTGCATACTAAGCTTTGCTAATGTAGGCTATTGTCGTAGGAAGATTTTGAAGCTGAAAGGTCAACATGTTAACCCTTTCACTTCGAGCGCCGGCTACAGTCGGTATCCACGTTATGACCTGTGTGTATAAACGCCAATTACAGTCGACATCCATACGATGATCTATGTACAAGCGCCGACTATAATCGGCGCTCAGGTAATGATGAATTCGGATTAATCACGTATAAAAAATACATTTTACACTTTGATCTTAACAATCGCGATAAGGTTTTTCTATTTCTAAATTTACATACTCTACTCTATCTGCATAAAGTGTACATTTGCGGTGTGCTCCTTTGTACAGATGGATTATACTCACAGTCATATGTACTGTACTGAAAAGATCAACTTCGTTAAGAAAAACTTAGTGAAAGCAAACATTATGAACAGAACTAGTAAAATGTGTAAACAAGTTTGATTAGAGATGAACAAACTTCTTCGATATTACTTGTTAATTTTATTTAAATATTTTTTGCAATCATTTGTTCCAGGAAGATGAAGTTTCCATGATTGTTCAATTATTGACATCGCACCCACCACCATCTCCAGCCGGTGTTCGATTTGTTTCCCTCGGTCTTTGTATGCTCATTGCATGTCCTTCATTAATTGGACATCACAATTTGGAGAAGCGAAGTATTGAATGGGTACAGTGGTTAGTTCGTGAGGAAGCATATTTTGAAAGTGCAAGTGGCGTTTCGGCTAGTTTCGGAGAAATGCTGCTTTTAATGGCCATTCACTTTCACAGTAATCAATTGTCTGCTATTTGTGAACTAGTGTGTGCGACACTTGGCATGAAGATACCGATTAGACCAAATAATTTAACTAGAATGAAACAAATTTTTATGCAAGAAATATTTACCGAACAAGTTGTTACATCTCATGCTGTTAAAGTGCCTGTTACTGCAAATTTGAACGCAAATATTCCAGGTTTTCTACCAGTTCATTGCATTCATCAACTTTTAAAATCCAGAGCATTTGCTAAACATAGAGTACCCATTAAAAACTGGATATACCGGCAAATTTGTAACGCCACACCTCCGTTACATCCTGTATTACCTGCTCTGGTCGAAGTATACGTCAACTCCATTTTAGTGACCGGTAACAAAATTTCGGAGCACACTAATAAACCGATAACCGAATCCGAAATTAGAAACGTATTTCAAAACAGCGTCTTTGGAGTCAATCTTGATTCCAGGAAGAGGGATGCAATATGTATTATGGATATAGAACAAGATTGTTTGGATATTGACACACTAAAACCATCTCTTGCTTCACAGCTGCTATTATTGTACTATTTGCTTTTGTACGAAGACGTACGTTTGTCAAATATGCATAATTTTATGTTGCAAGGAAAGAAAGTGAAGGCGTATTCCAACGAATTTCTATCAGAATTGCCAATTAAGCACCTTCTACAACAAGTACAACGTGATCAGATGAATTACGCAGGCTTATTTTCGCCACTTCTCAGGCTTCTGGCAACTCATTTTCCCCACCTTTCGTTAGTTGATGATTGGCTAGATGACGAAATGATAAACATTGAATCTGTTACTGTTGGACATGATAATTTTGTTATAAACGAGATGTCTATTATTGAAGCTTTCGGTCATGTGAAGACTTGTCCATCTAGAACTGGTCGATTGCTTCGGCAATTGCTTTCTATGAAACCAACTGATATTTGGCCCCACGTTGAAACAATAATACATTATTTTAAACAAATTTTGGGCAGAAAAGTTCCTCGATATATTCAAGGTATGCATTATTAATATAATTATATTGATCAATATAAAAAAATTATCTTAGATTAAGCAATTTATAAACATAGTATTTTGAATACCTTATATATAAAATATTATATAAATATCTTATATTATAAAATATTGCATTTGAAAATTTCATTTAGAACTTTACAAGCAAGTCTGGCTGCGATTGAATACAGTTTTACCAAGATGTTTATGGGTATTGTCGATAAATACATTGCTGATCGAAAACACAACAGTGAAAAATGTTTTTCTTACACAAGAAAACATTGTTCTCGATCCACTACAAGTATTACGCTGCGATGTGCGTGTTTTTCGTTGTGCGCCAGTGCTTTCTGTGATACTTCGGTAAGGCATTTTAAACTACTGAACGGAGACTAAAATAAAATATTTAAATGTTATTTCTTTAATTTATAATTTCTATGGATTTCTTAATATGCAGAATACTACAAGCTACATTGGCAGCTTCGCGATCTCAACTCTCGAGGCACATGCAAGACAAACCACTCACAGAAAAGATCGGACAACTCACTAGCGAGACAGAGAGGGAAGATTTAAGAACAGCTCTTGTTGCTGGTCAAGAAAGTGCCGCTGTTCAGATTTTACTAGAAGCCTGCTTGGAAACAGAAGAAGATCGCGCAGTTCCTGGGCGATTATGGTCACTTCGCGAAATTCGAAGTGTCATTTGTTCGTATTTGCACCAAGTCTTTATATCCGACCCTTCTTTAGCAAAATTAGTACATTTTCAGGCAAGTGTTAATAAACGTCAAAGACATATATTTTTACTTTTGAATAAACTTCTTAATTTTATTTCTTTTTAGGGATATCCACGAGAATTACTTCCTATAACAGTATCGGGAATCCCGTCAATGCATATTTGCCTTGACTGGATTCCAGAACTATTATCTCAGCCGGAACCAGAAAAACAAGTATTTGCAGTCGATTTAGCTTCTCATTTGGCCATACAATATGCCCTACCAAAGGCATTGAGTATTTCTCGCCTGGCTATTAATACACTAGTTACATTATTGGGTGTATTACCGGCAAAAGATAGAGTAATTTTGTTTATGCCAGTTTTGTCATCGCTTACACGGATATGTCTTGCTTTTCCACCGCTAGCCGAGGATACGACTAGCTTGCTATTTCAGTTGGGTCGTGTCAGCTCTGCACAAGCGGCATTAGGAGATAAAATGGCAGAAATATTATGTCGAGAGGTCAATGCAACATTCTGTAATTTATTGCAAAAGGCTATACTTCAATCGAGGGTTTATTGAATATATTAAATTCTCGTTACAATAATTGATTATAATAATGTACAGCCATGTGTTGAATGCCGCATAAAAAAGGTTACTGGTTGAAGAACATTCGTTTCCTATTAATGTTATTTTGCAACTGACAAAAATTAAAATATTAATCGACATTTTTTTAAAATATGGTATTGATACAGGAATATAATTGCTATTAACTTTTAATAGTTTTATATTGTAAATACATTTGTACTACAGTTATTAAATATACATTATTTGATTTCATACGATAAAATGTTTTAAATATACAGTGAGTAATTGTGCGTAAATCTAATAAAATGTATGTTTGTTTTATATCATGGAATATAAAAATATATTTAAAACTCTTTTATTTTTCAACAAATGTTTGAATGTTTTTTTAACGTTCAAAAACTTGTGGCATATTTGATAATTAAGAGGATACGAATATATAATTATGGGAGGGAAAGCAAGCAAAATGTTGCTACAGTGCTATTTGCAAAGGAGTACTAATGAAAAATAAGAGTGTGTAAATAATCACAACAGCTTGCTTCAGTATAAATTAGATGGTATTTCATGGATTGCCTATATATGAAAAAAATGAACCTTTAATATATTTATTACCTGATTTCTTAAATGCGTCTGTTGATATAAAAGAAGAAAACTTGATAATGGACGTACGAAGTAAAGTATGTTGATTATGTACAATTTTTTACTTTTACTCAAAATTTGTTTCTTTGCGAATAGCATTGGAGCAAAATTGGTTTCACCGCTGCACTCTTTCCTCACAATTTTATACTCGAATATTCTTTAACAACTTTTTATTCGGTAAAGAAATATATTTTTAATTGCACCTTCTAGTGATACTAGTCTATTAATCGCCATCAAAGAGATGTATCTACGTGAAAAAAATATCAATAAACATTTGAATTTGTCAATGAATTACAAACATTACCGAATAAAGCAAAAATAAGATTTTAATAATCTAACATGACTTTTACAATATTGCATCTATTTGAGGTATTCAAATATTTCATTCATTAAAACTACTCATTTTATTTCAAGTATTTGTGAACAATATGTTCGCATATCAGTGCATTAAAATATTATGAATATGAACAAATCAGCAGTATGAAGTACTTTTTCCTAGTTCTTACATCAGTTTCTTATTTTAATTTCTACATAACTATATCGCACTTTTATACGAGATTTTGAATCTCTTTTGTTGATAGATTGACTTATGAAAATGCATATAAATATATTAGGATGAATAATATGTTAAGAGAAAAGTGATGTTCCGAATTTGTTCTTTTTATATTTTATTCTGTCTTATAAAAGCAACAAATGTGCATTAAAAAATCTACTATTCTTTAATATTTTGTTTATGTTTCATATAAACAATACAAAAATTATATCGACAAAAAATACGCACGTCTGCACATATGGTTCCTAATTGCTTTATTTTTTCTTTTTTTCCTGTTTTGTTTTTTTGTTTAATAATTCGATACGAAATTTATTATCTTTACAAATTTTCTTTTATAGAATACAATTTAAAATGTTCGTTTTTATTTCGTTAATTATTTCTGAATAAACTGGATTTTCAAGTAGTACACTGTTTATATAGTTGCGATTTGTGCTCGATTTCAAGTAATTGTCGATCCATTTCGCTTGTGAGGGAGTCAATTTCCGTCATTAGATCGCTAAGCATTCTTTCATTATCCCTGTAAACGCTTTCCATACCGTCTAAATCTTTAAATTTTGTGGCTGTATCTGCAGTAAGTTCCGCAGCGCGTTGTAACAGTCGTTTTGCCCTATTGATGTCTCCCTTACTTTTATCAACTCGCGAATTCAACAAATCACGTGCTTTATTATATTCCGTTTCTAGTTCTCTTGCTTTAGTTTCGATTTCACGAGCTTCTTCTCCAATCAGACGGGCCTCTACACGTATCTCCTGATTTACGATGAAATCGTTACGAACCGTCTGGGTTTGTAGTTGTTTTAATGCCACATCCAAGAGATTCACGGCCTTTGTCGTATCATTCGCTTCTTTTTGCGCACCTTGCGTCATAATTACGATGTCCCCTAAATCTTTTTCTGACGTAGTTACGTCGCGCTCTGCTTTCTCTATAGCTGACTCTGCTAATAATTGCGTGTTCTGCGTTTGATTCAGTAACTGAACCACATTTCCGGCCAACGTTTGTTCCTCTAAAGCAAGTGCATTGACATTCTTGGCTCGTGTTTCGAGTTCTAAAACTAGCTGTAGGTCGTCAGCCGTATCTGACAAGATTTTTTCAGAATCCGTTAAAGAACCAACAATGCCACTTATACTATCCGCCATCTGCTTTATTTCCGCCGGTCGTAAGTGGATGTCTTTCCTCATAACCTCCTCTGCTAAATCTCTAACCATTGTTGGAGTTGGTTGTTCTTCGATTAGTAGTTGCCAAATCCTGTCATTTACATCCGATAAGTCTTTTACGAGTTTGTCTGATTTATTACGAACATCTGATGCATAATTGAATGCATCTTGTGCATTTGCACGTGCCGCAGTTGCTCCTTGTTTCACTTCAGTCATCTGTATATGAAATATTCATTTTTAATTAAACCATACATTACGTAAACTTTAAATATTAGGATATTTTGTAATTTGACTTACACTGCGTAAAAGTTGATCGGCTTTATCCTTGTAATTTTTTATTTTTTTCGAATGCTCGTTGGCAACAACGAGAGCTTGCTCAGCCTTGGTAATTGCTCCATCATCGCACGAAACTCTTCCACAAAAGCCACAACCAGCTCCTCCGCAAACATTACTACAGTCTGTTACGTTGTCTCCACACATTTCTAAATTTAGTTTCGGCATAATTTCATTAAAAGAATCGAGTTTCTGATTGAGTTTCACTAATGAATCCTGGTTCTTCTTTTGAGCTTCAATTACAATGTCGCGGTTTTTGGCTAATAGATTTTCTGTATTCTTCCTGTACCGGTCAGAGTCCGCTAAAATATTCGCTGCATCGTTCATTGCCATCTTTTCTGCCTGACGCGATTGCTCTGCCATTTGTTGTGTAACGTTTAGAGCACCTGTAAGAAGCTATTGGTTTAAAACTGTTTTCTTTTTTTTAAGTATATCGCCTACGCAACATCGTCAGGATTAGCAATCGTATAATAATTTACGTTTTTAATACAAACCTTGAACATTTGCTTCTTGCAATTTGTTCGCACTCTTTTCCAAGTCTGTAGCACCTTGATGAAGATTATTTGTACGGTTCTTCAATTTCTTCAATGCAATGTCGGCTAAGTTAACTCTTTCGTTAACATTTTCCAAGTCTTGACTCACTTCGTCAAGCTGCTGAGATGAATAAGATACATTACTATTTAAATTTTTCGCTAAGTCATTTAATTCGTCCAGATCTTGACTCCTAACAGATGTATT
This sequence comes from Nixonia krombeini, assembly GCA_022817245.1. Taxonomy (NCBI): domain Eukaryota; kingdom Metazoa; phylum Arthropoda; class Insecta; order Hymenoptera; family Scelionidae; genus Nixonia; species Nixonia krombeini. The sequence goes on from JABFPT010002129.1 coordinate 11,172, forward strand.
TCCAATCAAAGTCCGCACTTGATTCAAGGAATCTTCCATGTCATTAAATTCTTGACTGTAAACGCCAGTAGTCCCAATTTTTTGTATCATAGAGGCTTCGTCAATAACCATGTTAGTCTTATTTTTGAGCTCGTTTAAAGTCAAATCCCAGTTATCGAAGCACTCGCCGCAAGGACTGCAATTTGGTGCGTTGCCAATGTAGCTGCGGTCACACTGGTCGCACTTATCGCCACCGATACCTTTGTGGCAGATGCACACACCAGTTTCACGATCACATTGTTGGCTAGCTGAACCAATGTGATCACACTCGCAAGGATAACATTGAATGTTCGGATTACCCCAATAATTTGCTTGACATTCGTTGCATCTGCGCCCACCAAATCCTGGTTTACATTCGCAACTTCCATCGTAAGGGTTGCATCTGTAAAAATTGTTTATTTTATACATTACACAAATAACGACTCCTGTTGTTTTATTATATTTATCAAAATTTATCAAACGTGTTAGTGTCTTTTTTTAATGCAAGATGCACCTGTCTGACAGACTTCCAACGACGTCGCATTCACAAGGATCGCAACCTTGACCACTGGCAATTCGCCAATGATTTTCTTCGCAAGCGTCACAAAGTTGTCCAATTACATGTGGTAAACATGGACACTGTCCTGTTCGATGGTCGCAAGAACCAGCAGTTGTATCAGTTCCGAGGACATTACATCGGCATTCTGTACAGTCTTGTCTGAGAGCATTACCGAAATAATTCGGTTTGCAAAATTGACAATTGGGCCCAGCAGTATTG
>JABFPT010002133.1:0-17685 GCA_022817245.1 Nixonia krombeini
CTGTAACTTCATGTTCTTGTTAATTTTTATCTTAACATCGTAAGTATATTACAGTTTAATTATGTGTGTAAAGTTTCTAATTCAGCGTAAAATTGTATTGTCATATTTAGTGTAGCGAGAAGAATTATGCGAATAACATAAGTATTGAAAAAACATTATGCCGATAGTACGGAATGCATAAAGCTCATTGTACGGAAGAAGTATTCAAAATTGAAGCTTGATGTCATGTAATTATAGAGAACAATCAATGACGGTTGTAAAGATCAGTACCAATTAGCAGGAGTACTATGTCATTTATTACGGCCCACCTCTCATTAAACGCATTTATAAATGTACGAGAATACAGACATGTAGTTTGATATAAACTGCTCTACGATTCAGCGCCACGTGCTTCCACCTGTCATAACGGTATCTCGCTGATATGAATCTTTATTATCATCTGTTTGCCTAACTTAGCGGATTAGAGCTAGTCATCTACGTCAAAGGCCACCGCTCCATGATCAAACATTGATATGCCGGAACGACTACTCATACCATCCGTCAGCGGATTTTGACCACCCTTGAACAAATATTACAACCAATCCGATATAAGAACACTAACATGTGTAATTAATTCTACAAATGATTTATCTCATCTTTTGTCATAATATAACGTTTATACGAAAGCGAACGTTTTCAAGTTACGTTCACATCGCAACAAAGTTCACATTCTCATTGGGAAAATGTATCAAATTATTTTTTACAGCGCACATATTGTATTTTTACTTCTGTAGGTCGTCAACTATTGCCAATTATTTTGCTCTTTTCCCTTTTGTCTATGCCAACCTAAACGACAAATTATTATTCTATTTTTATACAGTTATTAACTAATTTATCACTCAATTTATCATAAAAAATGACCAGTGTATTTGGTCGCTAGAGGATGGTCATTAGGTCGATTTGGTCACCTTTCGTTATTTAATACCAATTCTCTTCAATGGTGAATTCAGTGTATAGTGTATAACAATGTTCAATATCCAGATGTCAAGTTGTAAGTATTGATATAGTCTTTCTGGGTACATAACAACTAAGCTGCCGCGGTCTTTTTCTCTCCCATTCTTTTCTCGCTATTCCAGAAGACGTCGTGCGCGTTGTTCCTTTTCTTCCTTTTACGTTTTCAAATTCAAATGTGCTCTCGAAGCCAGAGTGCTGCCTGATTGCTGTAGTGTGCGTTAGTATATGTAGTAAACGGCGTCACTCGTAAATACGATGCTCCGAAAGCATCACGGCAACGTACAAAGAGTCCACGACATCTCAATCCCGAGCGCCTTGGAGGGTCTCCTGATACGTAAAAGTTGGGCCCTCTTCGTCCCACCTCGATTCTCCTCTTCCCCTTGTTTCTCTTGGTGCCTTATTCGCGAAAGCGTGCGGACTCGCAAAAGGGACACCACACACTGGGCCTCACAGATCACCCCGCTATCTTGGCGACAAGATCTCCCGCTCTACAAAGACTACACACCACTGGTTGCAGAATTTTCTTCTTTCGAACATCGGTTCCACCTCGTTCTTTTCCTATAACCACTTCCATGTCGTAGCCCTCTTTCCGTACAATGCTTGGTATTGCTGGTCTTTTGATCCTCGACTTTTCAAGGCGCTTCAGAATTCTACTTCTCTTCTCTTTATATGTATTTACCATACCTGTGCACAACACTTCTATGACACGTGGCAAACAACAACTGATTATTCCTTATTGACAATATATGATAATGTGCTTCAGATTTTTTGCACTACTGCTTACTATTGACCAACTATTATAATGCAAAAGAATTGAAAAATAATTTCGTCTTTCGCAGTTACTACTACAAACAAATAATAACATTTTTGTTTTAACATGATATTTGCGAACACAATAAATCGAAACACTGTACAAAACTAGCAAATTATACATGCGGCAATTGCAGATTGGCTGTAACAATAATGCACGGATTGGTGGTAGAATAAACTTTATCACTGCAGTTCAGCAGCAGTTGATCAGCACACTTTCACGTTCATCTGTGATAGGTGAATCTTCTCCTCCATGAGAGAAGATATGTCAATTATGAATCAAACATGTAATGAGCAGCTTCTGAATTGAAAGGTGGGAAAAAGTGGTTGAATCTCAATTTACTAAATATAAAAAGCAGTGTTTACTAATGAGACTAAATCGTTTCTTTTTCCAAATTTATAGGTATCTACCGTGATAATCTTTTATTTTAAGACCGGAAAAATCCCGGAAATATAAGTACTGACATTTATTTGATATGTCAGTGGATGTTTACGTTTGAAAAATTACACTTAATGTACTCTTTCGTTCATAGACCAAAGACGATAGTCGTTTGAAACCCGTACTTTCCTGATTTGTTCATTTTTGTGAAATAGTGATAGGATTTCTTTTAATGGGTGTATCAACGTTTTTCGTCAATTTTCTATTGTAGAAGCGCAACTAAAGAGCTAAAACATACTTAACCGTGTTAAACAATAATAAAGAATAAGCGACTGCTGGAAGATCTCGAATATTTCGTTCAAAAGAAATTTAGGAACCTGACAATAGATTTACCGCCTTCTGGAACCTTTCGAACCGAGGAGAGAATAAATCATATCAAATCTCGAAGAATACAACCGTACTCAACATCTACTTGCAAAACAGGCATTGTATTCAAATCAAATCAAAGTTTTTGTCAACGAAGTAAAGTAAGCTAGTGAGTAAAGCAAAAAGTTAGTATTAAAATCTCAGTGAGAAAATCAAAGTTATATCTAATATTAAATTTACAACCAGTACTCCAACATTCTATCTCTGGCAGATTTTGATGAATTTTTTTTTGACTGTAGACAAATTCAAAGTGCCTTCTTATATTTGTAATAATTATTTTTATTTTGGTGTATTTCGTTATTTGTATAATTATTTATTAATTTATTCACTTCACTCCAAGAAGGAAAATATCATTGTGAAAGTTTGTTCAAGGAGAGGGGTAAACCCGAAAAGGATATGTTGAGTAATTCGGTACACACAGCTAATGTGAACTGAGTCATTTTCGTCTTTCATGACCTGAACGAGATCATCATGAAGAACGTAACGTCGCAGTCGGTAAACGATAGCGCAGAAGCTGTTATAGTTCAAAATATTCGGGCCTAATTATACCGATGAAATTTATATCTTTTTTTCGAACCCGGCCATATGTATACGCGTTAGCATAATTAATCCTGTCAATGTCGATACTAGTTTAATGTTGTTTGTGTTAATGTCACACTGTCACTACAGACCTAACATGAATAGGGGGTATTAATTCGTCATCTTAGTTATTGTTTATCAAAATAGCATTAAAATTAATTTAAATTACATGACTTTTTATGTAATATTAATATTCCTAATTGTTCCTTCAAAAAGATTTCATGAAATTGGATTTCGAACTAAATAAAGGAATTAAACTATATATGAAGACAAGGAAACATATTATCAGTAATTGACAGCACATCCAGAATATAAGCGAGGCCTCTTATATGCATACAATTTGAATATAACCGAGCAATGTTTGTCTCTGGTCCGAAAAGACATTCGTATCAATTATAGAAGGTAAGTTTCAATGGCCTGCTAAGGAATCCATGGTGGAGACAGGACCGCGCCTCTTTTAAAGGAGCTCGTTCTCTATATATTACGCAGCGGGAGTCTTTAGAAGATTCTAATGTGTATCTTCTTGCTCTCTTTCTCTTTCTCTCTCTCTTGTTCTTCATTTCCTTTATCCTCTTCCCTCAAAATGTATTCATTTTATCTTTTTTATTCTTTGAGTAACGTCCGTCTGTTTCAACCTTGTTTTCTTGAACAAATTAAATTAATTTTAGAGTGGCAGACATTACTCTCTTATATAAATACTTTGGAATAAAGATGTTGCAAAGTTTCCGTGGAGGGAATAAAATTAACGTGAACGAGAGATCACTCAAATCCAGTGTTATTTTACTTCCTTTTTTATTGCTTTTATTGATATTTAACAGCAGCTCTGATTGTTTTACATTTATTTACTCCTTTACATAATGAAAATTAATTGATTTATCTATAGTTATAAATTGCAGCTGCGCCGTTAATGTAAAATTAATACAAGAGAAAAGGGGAAATATTTACAAATGTAGTCTGAAGTAATTGAAAGTAAACAGTTACTTTCCTATGGCGCTTTTATGTATTATTTTTTTGCGTGTACTATGCACTAACCTCAGCGTCTAACAAACATATAATATATAGCGAGAATGTGTATATTAAATAAACAATGAAACAATGTAAGAAAAGGAGAGTTCAAAAAATCTGATATACACTAATACATGATTACTATAAAGACACTGCATACTAATCATAACATATGTGGTTTTTTTGTTCTGTACATTACGAAATGCGTACATAATTGATTGTGATCTTGCTCTTCTACTATTGAAAGATCAAATTACTGCAACGATAATAAATTCACGTATACGCAAGACCAATCATTTATTTTGGATATTTATGTCTGTTACAAGGTAGAGCATAGAGTTTTATTTAAAACAATACAGTTTAGCAATGTTTTCATCCTCAATCAACATAGTTTTTGCAAAATTACACGACTGTCCTTTCTTAAAAAAAAAGTACATAATAGATCTTCTGAATATTCTACGTTCTATTCTACCCAACAGTTAATGGTATTGTGCATCTCTCTTGAATTCGATAATAATAATTCGTATAACAATATCATGTTCGTGCTATAGATTACAGAGCATCGGTGAAAAACTCAAATTAAACTTAAACTCAAATGACACACAAACTATTTTATCTTTAATCATAACACATCATAACAAATCAAAAGATCAGAAATTAATATCTCATTGCATTCAATATAAGAATTTCTTATAAAATTAAAACATATGTTTCGCTTAACTATGTTTCAGTTTTTTTTATTAATTATTGTAAATGAATTTGAAATTTATTAATGTTAACATATATGTACAGAAAAACTATAATAATCATTAACTATTAATTACACAATAAATATTTATTTTATAAGACACTACTCCTCCATGTTTTGTTACAGAAACTGTTGTCACATATTATATAATACAGAAAATAATTATTGTCGCTGAACAGTGCCAACAGGAGCACTTGCATAAGCTTCAGGATTGCTCGCTGATGAGAGAATTATAAAAATGACACCCACTACAATGTACATCCACTAAAAAACAAACATGTTAGTACAATGTAGTATGAGAATATTAACTATTCATTAAATTCATTTAAAAAACTCAGTTCAATTATACATTGCCTACCAACAGTACTATTGCTTTCTGTACACAAATTTTACACATAATGTACATGTAAATACATAAATATAATTTTATAGAAAAAATACAACATATCAAACCTATTTTCAAAGATTGTAAGAAAATATGAAAACCATGAAAATTTTGTTAACTTTAATTAGTTATAATTTTAATTATTAATTATATTTCTTTACCAAATATAGCAGTACATTTAAGTAATAGTATGTCCTGTAATTCAATATTCTATGTATTAACAACTTACATATTTGGCAAAGAAAGATCTATTGTCTTTTGTTTCTCCTCTTTCCCTAGCTTCCTTTTCTCGTTCCAACTTCTGTATATAAGTAACAGTATCAGGTATTGGTCCTGCTTCAGGATATTTAATACGAATATTCGTTGCCCACACGTTTGTAAGTAACTTATTGACAGAACATGTACCTTGTGACAAGATATTTATTGCTGTAGGTTCAACATTGGCATCTAACCAGATATCCATAATATCTTCTAAATCTGAGCCAATTAACTGACACTATAAATATTAAAATTTATGTTTTAAAATATGACTGAGTAAATGTGAAATTGAACTATATTATTTTAAATAAACTAATAAATAAACGCATTTCTCCGTTGCAAAAAAGTCTTAAACAAATGAGGAGAGAATTTGGTTAACATTCAAATTAAAATTGTGGGCAGTGCATATTGTATGTAATAAAGTCAATTATATAATAACCTAAAGTAACATTCGCAAATGGATAATTATAAATTATAAAAATAATTTACCATACCATAAGTATACTTGTAAGATATGTTGCTTTACTCCCTTTTGAAGTATGGACATCAATTTTCAAACGATATTTTCCTTTTCCCTCGGCAAGATTTTGTAATTGTTTTATTTGTGATGAATCGAGTGTTGTTTTTGTTACAATAGGTGCTGCACTGCGAAGTTTAGAAATAGTTACATTTCCTCTTTCTACAAATGAGACTGCTGAACTATTTGAGAATGAGTGCCATAACCTCAATTGTAGCCAACCATCATAATCCAACTCACCCTGCAATACATCATATTTACTATTGCTACTGCGTTATTATGTACTTGTAAGTACATGTTATTAATAATACAAACCCCTGACACTAATGATTGTGCGTAAGTCACATATAGGCCTATATATAATAGATACATTACGTTGAATAAAATATTGTTTACTCTTCTAAAAAACAATATTAATAGTTCTTATAATAAATTAATTGGTAACTGTTATTATTGACACATGTTCATTAAACTATATATAATTCAAGATAAGTAAAAATTTAGATCTTCTATACTACAGTCACAAGTGATGTTATGTGTTGCATTGAATATTGATGTGTCCATGCGTCCAATCTGGAGAAAAACTAACAGTGACTATACGCCAACTATAGAGGGCAGACTGGAAGCGATAAGAACGCTTCCTGTTACAGAAAATGTAAGTTTAGTGGACAGTACAATTTAACAAATGAAGTATAACAGAAAGAAATCGAAAACAATTATCAAATATCAGTTATTATATTTAAATCACACATCCGAAAAATTATTTTCTCAAAGGAAACCATTACCAATAGAACGCTTTTATCTAAAATGAACATAACGAAAACGTAACTTAATATTTGTAAAGAAAAAATATTAATTCCTTGTAATACTGCAATCGTACGTGCAAATGTAGATGAAACAAGATCGTTATTATGTCATTGTAAGTGAATAAATAAACAATTATCAAGAATGGTAAATCGCAAATAATTAATTACTGCTACAATGGAAACGCTTAATACTCTTTAAATTATTCGGGCTAAAGCAATGCATGGCAATAACAGCCCTCTATTGCCAATAGAATTTTTGTACTAGAGCTATTCCTAGTATTCCTGCTGCCTTATATTTATTACTTACTGATGGCATTAGTTTTATAACAGTATTTTGCTGAATGCACATCTGTTCGTTCATTTTTTAGTTTTTTCATTATTACTTTCTTTGTATCATATATCTTTGAAATGTAGAAATTTTTATTGCCGTTTTATTATTGCGTTCTACCGTACGAAGTTTGAATTTACGCGCACGTAATTCATTAGTGGAATCATAAACTATGTTGCATAAGATTGGGTATTTATATAAAATTGTATAAATATGAAAAATGAAAATGACAACTTTGTTAGTAACATATATAAATACTACTTGTTTCTATATTCGATGTATTTTCCTTTTTTTGCAAGTAACAATAATAACGTCTTGCGTCATTTCGATCCATTAGTGACTACTAACATTTGGCTAGTAACGTTATCAGTCAGTTATCAGTAACATTACTGAAGTGTCATGTTTAGAATAGGGTTGGAAACAGAACTGCACCAGTTCATTGTTGTAATCTAATAGAAAATTATACAACCCTACAGTAATATTATGTGAAATTTATAGAATTTTGGAGCGCAATTGTTGCTGAAATAAGGGTCAAGAATTTTGGCGTATATAGTGCCAAATCAATACGGAGCTAGACTATGGCTCCTCAACGAGTTGTTTTAATGTCGTGCGGTAGTTACAATCCACCAACTAATATGCACCTACGGATGTTTGGTAAGTTCAATTTGTGTATCTATTTTCATGTAAAAATAAAATTTTAATCATATCATACACATGTCTAGTTTATGACATTGACATTACTTAATTGTTTATTTATCATCTGATGAATTTTTTTTAATTAAAAAAATTTTTGTAATAAAAAATTGTTATCATTGACAGTACATGAAACATTTCATATTGAAAGAAAAACCAATGATGTTTAAATAGCATTTCTAACCTACAATTTCAATTTTAATTAACTGATCTTCAAACAATATTCAGTACTAATAAACAGAACACACTGCCCAAGTTAACAATGTTAGAAATATATGTAATAATTTCTACAGGTACAACTAACATTTCCTTGAAATTCAGCACTACATACTTTATATTATTTATTTCAATACTATTTTTGTATGAATAAGTATACTGTAATAGTTAATGCAATATACAACTTTAACAATATCGTAGTGATTGGAATTGCAATACATTTATAACGATTGTTATAAATTGCATTAAGTTTTATAAAGTTGAGAAATATCCTCATTGATTTTGCCTACATTTAATGCACTATGATTCTGATTAGATCTTATGAGTCTATTTTAAAGATAAAATGTGCACTACTTTTAAAAATTTGATGATGAATCTAAATAAAGCCAGTTGTAATTTTCAATTGGATCAGTACCTTATAAATCACATAGTTTCTGCTAACCATATTTGAGTAATAATCAGCGTTAAATAAGTTTCAATTATTTTCATTTATTACTTATTGACTGATTATTCATGTAATACGATGATAAAAAAAATTCAATCATAATTGTTGATACTGGTACATGATTACTGAAAATCAGTTATTAATTATTGGGTATTTTTCATAAAATACTGGTATATTTTCTATTAAATCATTCATTATTTAAATTGGCAATCTACTACAATTTTATATTATGTAATTGGAAATCAGCAGATTAAATAATTTTTAACTCATAACTATTTAATTGCTATATGCCATTATAGCGGGTTTCCTCAAAGCAATATTATTGAAAGGAAATCCACCAAATTCCGCTATAGTAATGAATTTCAAAAGTTTGATTTGTGAAGACATATTGTGCAAGCATGAAAGATAATGTGTATGTGCATGATTTAGAGATATAGTCTTATATTTTCGAAACATTAAGTTATCAGCGAGAAAAACAAATTATGTACATAATGTAAATGTGTCTGAAATCCAAATAAAAACAAGTATAATTAAAAAATTTAATATAAAAATATTATTTGTATACATATTTTCCAGAAGTCGCTCGCGATCATCTTCACAGGATGGGAACGTATACAGTTGTTGGTGGAGTTGTATCACCAGTACATGATGCTTATTTTGGAAAGGAATTAGCTAGTTCTACTGACCGATGTGCAATGTTAAGACTGGCTTTACAAACTAATGACTGGATTCGTCTTAGCATGTGGGAAGCCAGACAAAATACATGGACAACAACACGTGTAAGTCTTCAGCACCATCAGAATTTAATAAATTCCGTACTATGCAATGCAAACAAGGAGGACCATTACACAGAAAAAGAGGATGTGGATTGGATACCGGATAACATTAGAAATGATACTGATACTAATACCATTCAAATCAAGTTGTTGTGCGGTGCTGATCTTCTGGAAAGTTTTGGAATTCCAAATTTATGGAATGAAGAAGATGTAAATTTACTTTTATATTTACTTTACATATTTATTTTTAAACTGAATAAATCATTAGGCTGGCCAATAAGTAATGATGATTTTTTTTGCAGAATATCGTTTTCACAGCAATATATTACTTGTAACTTTTGTCATGTATAACTATGAATTAAAATTATATTGTGTAATTTAAAAAAAAATTTCTTTATATTTGGTTATAGGATTTTAGATTTCATTTTAATTTAAAGATAAAGAGTACAAATATATATGTTCGCGCAGTTATACTTTTTATTTGTGTGATGGTAAAAATGTAGTAAAAAAGATAAAAAGGTATTCGCTGTGCGTAATTTGCTTTATAGGAAAAATGTTGATTCGCTAGAAACTGGAGAGATACATCTTTAAAACTTTTTTACTGAGAATACCGACATTACTTGTTCGCTAACTTAATAGATATATCCTTATAATTATTTTTAGTAACATGTAATTTTCCTCAATATTTGTGTTATTACAAAATATGAATAATTAGTTATTAGGTAATAATCTTTTCTGTATGTTATATATAAACAAATTAGTTGGAAATAATAGAGAAGCATGGAATAAAACTGAAAATGAATTCAATAAATTATACCTTACTACTTAATACTTTATAATATTTATTTTCAGATCGATAAAATAGTTGGTGAACATGGATTGGTCGTTGTCACAAGAGAAGGTTCTGATCCAAATAAGTTTATTTATGATTCTGATGTGCTTTCCAAGTACATGGTAAATGTATAAATGACATTCATTACTAACGTAGTTTATATTGACTTATGAAGTTTTACAGTCACTTCATAAACTTCATTAGAATTCTTATAATATTTTTGTAGTAAAAAGGCAATCTGTTAATACTCCAAAAACATCATTTTAAGAGGAATTAGTGTTCAGTTTAAAAAATTTTAATTAATATTTATCAAAATATTCCAGCATAAAATATTTATTGTCACTGAATGGATTCCAAATGAAATTAGTTCAAGTAAGATAAGAAGAGCACTCAGGAGAGGAGAAAGTGTCAAATATTTACTCCAAGATTCTGTGATTGATTACATATACAAAAATGGAATTTATAATGCAAAGTCAACACTGAAACCGTGAGTTTTTATGAATTGTTTCTATTAGAGTATAAAAGTAAAATTATTTAATTTATTTCTTAAACAGTTCTATATATCGATTATTGAATATGTGTTGTAATACATTGGAGCATATATATATCACTGAATTTTGATAAGGACTGTTGAAATGAGCTCTACTACTTTTGTTATTATGTTTCTAATTCTTTAGAACACTGTCCGCACTTACGAACATTTGAAAACAATACTGCATATATGTAAACAAACTTAATCCCATTTATTATAAAATTGTTATTGTAATGTATGTAAAAGAGTGTCTTTCTTTATAAAGAGTCTGATTTTTCATTATGAGAGCTAAGAAAAATAAACTTCTAACATATATACTAAACAAACAGTACAATTTTTTAATTTTTATATTGGGTTCTTATTGCATGCATTTCAAAATGTTAATTTACATATAACAAGTATGTCTTGTCATCTTAACGAAATCTTTAAACATACCGTTTGACAGCTTAAAAACAGCTCGCTTATATGACACAAGTATTTTAAAATAAATCAGAGGTAATTTTACTATGAAATTAATATCAAGCTTAATTTTTTCATGCTGCCAATTTGTCGGATATTCAAGTAAGTTCAGACTTTATTGCAACAATGCAAACAATTATTTAGATATTACTTCCAAATATGAAAACACCATTTTAACACCATCACCAAGTAGTAGAGCAATTGAGATGCCAAGCCCAAGAGAAGTAATTTCTGTCGACATTTCCAATTCTGTTTTGAAAAAAAATCGTGAAAATTATTCACGATTTGAGAAGTCAAAGCGCGGGCTGTCTATCGAAAGAGAAGAAGTATGTGGAAAATTTATTCGGATTTCATCTGAAAACGGAAATCAAGTTCCAATTAATTCGACAGCCAATTATTCCGAAACGACAAAAGAAGATTTTAGTAGAGGTGGATGTGAATCACAAGATTCAGAAGAGGTAGGTTCAGAAGAAGATTTAAGCGTAGATAGTAAGACAAACTTAGGTAGAAGCGTAAAAAAAAACAAAGCATCGTTAGATTTGGAAAAAAGGTACGTTTGTATATGCGATAGCGAAGTTAGTTTGTATTCCAGTACAGAAAATGATTTAATGAAAGAAGAAAGGATAATTGTTCCCGATGAAATTACACGGAAAAGTCTACAAAGTAGTTCAGAAAATGACGTATCAACTGCACAGTTGAAATCAGATTTTTCAATAAAAAGATCATCTGAAAATGATAGTACATGCAAAGTCGTTGAACTACAATCTTCCAAGAAAGGCAACACTTTAATGGATAAAACAAGTGACAGTACAAAGGTACAAAATTGCACAACAAAATTTGTATCTCCTGACATATCCATTACTGAAAAAAAAAAAGATTCTTCTAATATTTCACGTAATGATCTTAATAATGATCAACATTGCTTTAAGAGTACCTCATTTAAAAATGCTCAACCTTCCGAAACCATGAGTTTTATTTCTGGCAATCAGGCTAAGATTATGAACAAAGATGAAGATAGTGAATCAAACCTTGAGGAATCTACACCTCATGGAACTAATAAACGTGAAGGTAATTTGGAAATTGATGGAAAATATTTGAAATCTCTGGTAAATTTGAAAAAAAGTCCAAAAAAGTTGCGAGCTAATTTTGAAAGTCGTATGTTGCCTGTAGAAAATGTTTACGATACGAAAGAAGCAAATTACAATCTGGAGAACAGAAAATTGAAATCGTTTACACTACATAGAAAAGAAGAAGGGATAAAGAGTAATTCAGAAAGTTTCATCATGAAGTACCAAAAGTATCGAGAACAAGATGACGACGAAGCAGCTTCCACAGTGATAAGATCCAGTATCGCAAAAAAGCCATTGAGAAGAGTTCCATCTGTAGATGAAACAAAACAACAACGTCAGAGTATTTTTCTTCAAAGCAGCTTAGATTTTATTAACATTGATGTGCCAAACAATAGGTCTCGCATAAAATCATTTGAGATAAACTCGAAAAAGTCAAAGAGCTACGAGTCTGTTAAACGTAGCAATGCATCTAAGCTATCATTGATGAGCCAAAAGGTTGAAATGTCTCCAAGTGAATCAGCGACTTTCAAGTCGGATAGCACTTCTCGTTTAATCACCACAAATGATTTTGACATGTCAACGGAGGAATTTTGCTCAGCGTGTTATTTGTCTAATGATCCTGGCGCAGAAGAAACATTTTACACCATACAATCTAATTGTAGTTCACCTATAGACAACGACTCAACAAAATGTGATATATGTAGTTCTTTGAATCTTCAAGTAGACTCGGATATTCCAGATCAAAGTACTACGCAGGATGCGGAAAATTTATACGAAACATGTGAAATTTGCGGAGAAGCAGCTAGTGAACTTAAAGAAAATCTTATTTCTTCCAAGCAAGACCTGGAAAAATGGTCACTTCCCTCAGATACCTTCCAGAATAGATCAAACTTTAAATTTGACGATGGAAATCGTTTGATGGAAGAAGAACACTTCGAGATAGAGAATTGTGGTTTACAAACAAGCACGGTAATAGCCGAAACTATAGATCAGTTAGTGACAGAATTGGATCAGGAAAAAGAATTGACTGAAATTGATTATTCCAAGCCAAAGACGTTGGAGTTCGAGTTCCAACCCAACTGTGCCAAAGAAACGTCAGGTTTACAAGACTCTATGCATTTTGTGCCAAAGGATGAAGTAGCAATGGAAAAAAGTAATATATGTCTTAGTAGAAAAAGTTCAGTCGTAAGAAAAAACCGTGTTGAATCCCGACCTGAAGAGAAACGACGATATGCTTCAGTAGATAACTTGCAGAGTTCTAAGGTTTCTTTCAAAATGTTCAATGACAAACTCGCAAGGTCCAAAGACACAAAACACATGGTTTCCGCTGATAACATACGTGTTACCCGAAGTTTTAGAAACCGCTCTCTGCGCAGGTCAGCGGACAATATTGGACGCTACGATTCGAGTGGTGATAATTTAGATTCTTTAGAAGAACATTTTGATAAAGAAAACGAAGAAACAGAAGAATATGTTCGCAGAAATAAATCAAGGATTATGAATACTGATACTATTAAGATGATTCTTACAAAACACGGAATAACGATAATTAGTGAAAAAGAAACTGTTTTGTAACCAGTTTGCAGAATATGGCTAACTTCCCACCAGCCACCAGTTGTAAAGAAATGTTTCCAAAAGTTATTATTCGCCAAACTTTATTTACTTAGGTATTTTTCTACTTTTCTGAAGTATTCTAATGTTCAATAACATAATAAAAAATCGGTTTCATACAAAATCGTTTATTAAATATTAAATACGGTACGTTTAAGAACACAATGAAAGCAACTAATTTTCTTATTAGTTTTATAAAATTACAACATTTTGTTATTTTAAAGTAAAAATTCACAGATGAGAAAACATTGCAGTATTAAAGTATTATGAAAATAATATGTAGAGAATTGCTTACTTTGTAAAATTTATTTCTAAATATAAATTAATACATTACTGCAGCATCATTACAGTTAGAACAATATAATAATAGAAATTCAAAACAATATTTATTGGAAATTTATTCAAAGTAAATAGTTGAAGTCAAAATCATAGAAGAATTTAGTCACTATCTTTTACGCCTTTCCTTTAAACAGACTGACTGCCGATAACTTTATTTTACTTCAGTTGTATAAAAAAATTGTAAACTTCACTTTTATATTAGTGTACGTTCATTAAATATATTATTAATTTATATTAAGTGACTAATAAACGTTCTGTTGCTTCTTGAATAAATATACACACCAGAGTAATAGAACATTTTGGTTTCCGGATACATTTTGCAATCTATATTTGACAATTGTTCACGTGAGTACTGGAAAACCAAATGTCACTAAAAAAGCTGCGACAAGATATACATAATTAATTGATTGTTCGTTATTTCACACGTCAATTAATGTATTTAACTAACAAGTTCCTATAAATATCTTTTTTTCTTCCCATATTACTTGTAACATAAATAAATAGATCGTTTAGATTCGTTTCAAGCGCTCTATTTTTACAGTACGATATAAACTTCTAAAATCAACGAGGAGCTATACTGATAAAAAATGCTATTAATAACAATATAAATTTTGAATGGTTTCGTATAACATTAATCATTCTTAGATATACACAAAATGCGTTGTTGTAATATTAGGTTTTTTTAGTCCTTCCTTATTTTTTTTACACACGAATACTAATTTCCATTAATATATATTGTAGGATGCATCTTTCTAATAATTTTTACGAAAATTATTAATTACTACATTAAACCAGTTGCGAAAGCAAATATTTCGTATAATTAACACATCATTTCAAAATTAAAAACGATACTTCTTAAGTAAGGTAACATACTCAACATAAATAAATAATACCTGTACACTATGATTTACGTTTTTAAATTTTATGCTGCAATTTTCAGGTTTAGAAAAATGTTCACAAAATTATTTAATGTCTATAATTAGTTTTTGTAATATATTTGCAGACACTTTATTTCATTTGTCCCCGATCAATGCTTGGTTGTTGATGGCTAATGGCCGTGTTAAAGTAAAGTGTTTACGTACAGGCCGTCTTAATGTTGAAACTTACTATTATTGTTGTTTTATAAACTATATTCATTTTTATGTGTTCAT
This sequence comes from Nixonia krombeini, assembly GCA_022817245.1. Lineage (NCBI taxonomy): Eukaryota > Metazoa > Arthropoda > Insecta > Hymenoptera > Scelionidae > Nixonia > Nixonia krombeini. The sequence continues at coordinate 15,359 of JABFPT010002133.1, forward strand.
ACTAGTACAAAACAATATTATGTGTAAGTAAATCAGATATTTAATAAACGGAAATGTACATTTCTTTAAAAATTTACAAAATTATTTTGTATACAATTACATTTTTAATATTTTCTATCTTACATATTGAAATAGTTTTACTAATTTTATATGTATAACATATTGCTTAAATAGTAACTTTTGAGACCATATTTATTGCGTTAAATTGAGTAATTACGTAAGAACAAAATGCTTTTACAACAAACTGAAAACTTATTTAAAACAATTACTCATTTAGAATAAAATACGCTTAGCTTTAAATGAACAGTACATTAATCTAATACATACAGAAGAATAAACTCCAATGACAATCGTAGAATCGTCAATATAAATATATATATCAGATCTACCAACCATATGACGGTAAAAGATTTTATGAAGATATTGTACACAAATTGTTAATTGGACTACATCCATGATTCTTACCGAATCGAAATATACAGTAAGAGAAGTAAACACTAACATAGATCTACGATGCAAACAAAATTTCTTGAAAATTGCTGCAAAATTCAAATAATGTTATAAGACGTATGTAAATTACGTAATCACAAATATATTTATTACAAATTACAGGTGCATCAGTTCTTAAGAAACGAAATAAGTGTAATATAATGGTGTTATTGTGTATTAAATATAAGATGTATTTCATTTGCATGACACTTTTATATTTAATATGTAAGAGCTTATTGCTGAATATTTTCATGACTATAGAAATTTAATTATCAGTATTTACAAAAATAATAGCAAATCTAGGTAGCAAAGGCAAAATTTGTAACATTCTTATTTCAGCATTTGTGTATAAATAGTAACTATGATCAATGTAATTGATTTGTCTGATCTATATCATTATTAATATACTTTTAACAGCTGAGTTTTATATGTAAGATTTAATTTTTATTGAAATACATTTTCCATGGTAACACTTAATATTAAAATTATTTTTATATGATTATTTTAATTAAGAACGTATTGCTACAAAAAAAGAAGCTTAAGAAACGTTTAAATTTTTATATCTGTCAACAAATTATAAGTATGGAATGGTTAGAAAACAAAATATAATAAAATTGTATTATTCCGTCTTACTCTTGACTTAATAAATATTTATTTTTATTTATTTTATGAAATTTTTATAAGCAGCTTTTTATTTAAGTAATATTGGTTATATAAAGTAACTATTATCTTCATGTTTTTGTACGCTATTATACTGTGTTTCAAGACTATTCATTGCTGACCAGAAAGTATGTACAATATGTATTGTATATTTTACATGTTGTTTATAATTTAGAAAGCAAATGATACACCTTATTTCAACTGTTTGCATTATTATCGAAACCGTTTAAATTGCTTTATCGTTCGTTAAATGCGACGTTGCTCGATTTTCGCTAGTAGATACAATTCCTAATAAATCTCATTACGCGTGTAGGTGTGACGGTCATATTCGCCAGTAACAAATGGTGTATGTAGGTGTTCATAAGGACAATTATCCGAATGTAATAGGTCTAATAATATATTATACCGAAAATATAATAATGCATTATTGTAAACATTTTATTGGTAACATTTAATTTGAATATATAATTGTGATACATTATACACATAATCACGCGACATGCTCAGTATCATAAAATTGTTACACTTTAATGAAACCACTCAAATAAAATAATTTTACTTATAATTTTTTCTTTCTTTGAGAAAGTCATAAATATATTGGTGATATAAAAAGTCTCTGCTACTTTTTGCTACTAGATGGTGGCAAAAAACGGCAGAGGCTTTTCATATCATCCAATAGATCATTGTCTCTCTTCAGTAGCTTTACTACAACAACGAGAGTGAGAAGAATTTAACGTGTAAACAAAGATAGACGATGCGGTTTAAAGAAAGTTTATTTAAAGGTGGATGGTTACACAGTTCTTAACGAAGGATGGTGCGCGAAATTATACTCAAATCACGATTTTGTTAAAATTTTCCCGTCAGTACAACTAAATTTTGATTAAATTATTACCTGACTAAAGTTGCCATGATATAAAAATACCGTAGAAGTTATTTGTTAATTTTTAAAACGTCATTTGGAAATAAATTGTCTGATGTACTCTGCTGATACATCAAGCAAAGACAGTATGGTGTAGTTCATAATGTTAGTTTTTAAGGGTTAATATCTCTAATATAATTTAGGTATTCATTTACTTATTCTTATAAACATTATATAAGAGAAAATGACAACAATAAACTTCAAACTTTTATTATTAAAATATAATGACATTTAAAAAATTGACAAGAGTAAAATAATC
>JABFPT010002140.1:7758-18452 GCA_022817245.1 Nixonia krombeini
AGAAAAAGTTGTATCGCACAGAACTTGATATTCATGCCAATTTTGATTTCGCAACGTCGAACATTGCATTCCGCGATTGCTGGCTCACAGCGGAAAGAACAAAGGAAAAAGTAGAGCAAAGTCTGAACTTCTCTGAAGAAACTTGTATAACACATTCGCGAAGTCTGCATAGTCACATTCATTTTGTATCACTTCATTAGCAGCTCGATAACGTAAAGGGGACTTTAGGCGAATTAAAATATGAACGAGTCGGCGTATGGCGGAGAAGGGCGGGAGGGCAAAAACAGCGTGACGCGGCCGTTTCTCTTGTTCCGCCAGCAACCGTGTTTCGTGTCCTCGTGCATGTTTTTGCTTTCTTTTTCCATTCTTTTACATACATGGAAGCGCGGCGTGGAAGAAGCTCGAGCGTGGCCGTCTCGTATCTCGGCATTCCAGTACGAGAGATCGATTTCGCGGTAAACCGTCGACTCCGCGGTGTGGCGTAGGTTAGGGGGCCGCGACCGCGCGCGGTTGACTGCACCGGTTTCGAGGCTCGCTGAATTTCACGTTGGAATTGAAATATTCATATACGAGGAACTCCGTCTCCCCCTTCTACCCTCCACCCACCCCTCTATCTCTCTATCTTCCTCTCTACCTCTACTTCCATATCCGTCTCTCCCTCCCTCTTTCTCTCTCTATCTCGTTCACCGCGTTTCCCTGTGCGAGTTCGCGTTGCCGCGTTCCCGAGCGAATGTCGTCGTATTCGTATGCGTTTTCGATGAAGCCGAGGTGACATTTATGTAAAAGCGCATACCCGACGTCTGCGTACCGGGTGTCGACGTTTTTCCCATTTCCATTTTTCCCTCGATTTATAGCAGGAAACATAACGCGATCGAGCCGATTTTCCCGCAAAGTTCGATAAACAGTTTTGAATTAATGCGCGGATCACTCGCGTCTCTACTCTTGGTTGTGAGATGTGCGGTCGATCGATGAAAAGTACGAGTTACCGGGAGCGATAAGCGTTTCAGGGGAACGAATTGAATGGTGTGTTAGTGTCGAATGGCGCGGCATTTGCCGAATGAGCGTGTCATTGCCGGCGCGGCGAAGCGTTTGTCAGGGACACCTCGTAGATAGCCTGCGAGTTATAGAGGAAAGGCAAGCCGCGTGTCGTCGTTTGCCGGATTTGCATGTTATTTCGAACTCGGAGACCGCCTGGATCACGGAGCTGAATACAGACGCGAGAGAAAACTCGCGCGATTTTCATACGAGCTCGACCCGTGGTCGTCGACGTGCGGAAAAATGTAAAGGATCGTTCACACCGGTCCGCCGCGCCGGAAAGGAATGAGTAAGGTTCTCCGTCATTTTCATTCTTCGATACGGCCACGGCAACGTCCGAAACTCGATGAAATGATTGGTCGTTGGAGATTTTCTCGAGACAGGTCGGGAAGCGGACATTGCATCTTTGAAGTCCGACGTGGCCTTAGAAATCTAGTGAGTTCAATTCTTATATCATAGTCGTACGCGAAAGGGAAAAAGCTCGTAAATTGGAATGTGCGGCCGTTACGCGTACGTCGGAAAACATGCGAAAACGACCGGCTGTAATGCACAGCCGCGCGTCGTACGCGGCTCGTTTACGACGCGCGATGCGGGTAGAAGTAGCTCGCTCGAAACGTGCGAGAGCAATTGCCACATGCAAAATTCGTCAGGTACGACGATCGCTGTGGTTAGACTGGAAGGGGCGAGGGGGGGGGGAGAGGCGTTATTGACGGGATACGTATGAACGAAGCGTACGTGATAATTTTCGCATGCTTTCGAGAATACGGTCCCGCAGCTACCGCCAAGGTGCGAATTAGCTCCGGCGTAGAAGCAACTTTCGATTCCGCGTTTTCTGAATGCGCTCTTTCGGCCGCAGACGGCTCGTACTCGCGGAATGGGAAAGAAACGCGACAATGACGCTTTTTGTACCGTTATGTTAACAGCGTCGTTATCGCCGATGCGGTTTTTGTCGTCGCGTACACAATGCGTGTCTTAATTGTTACATACTGTGAGAAGAGAAGTGAATGCTGATGGTATCGAGCGTTGTTGCCTCACTTCTGATCCAAAAGTAAATGTAAGCGACGAACGTACGCACGTAAAATGAAATACTTTCGCACAGAGCTGCGGCGAAGGCGAAGTATTGACTTATCAGGCTGATTCCACTGTCTTGGTTTGTGCGCTACACCATTCCGCTCGTTTAGTCACTAATCTCTTTTTCCTTCTGAATGATTAGAACGTAAAGAAGTGTTTAATTCTGTCATACGCTATATCACTTTCGCAGTCCATTACGTCTGTTTATAAAGTGTATACATTACGTGATTAGGTTCATAAAACTGTATCGTTAAACAGTGGCTGTGTTTTGCAATATCTAGTTGTATCGAAGTTGTTTGAACAAGTTTTAACTCTAACGGAAAGAAAATTCTATCCGCCTAAAGCAAACGATTGCTCGACGTTCTCATTTTGTTCGTGATACGATACTAAAGTAATCAGATTTAACCAATTTGATAGCATTCACGATAGCATTTACTTCTTTTTGCCTACACTTTCCTGAGGACAAATCTAGAAAATATTGAAGTACAATTTTTGCGGAAAAAGAATCGAACACGTGTTATCGGTCCGATGACGGGGATAAATTGTACTCAAACTACAATTACGGTACATGCATTGAATAAATGCACGCAATGTTTTCGATGAAAAGCAGAAATATTTTAATTGGACGGAAAAAGGTTTATCATTCGTGGGAAATTATTGATTGCGTGACCATATTGTACAAATGCTTGATACATTTGCCTCTTCTGTTTTCATGAAAATTTTATAGAAATATGAATGTCAACGTACATTGTTCAATAAAAAAAAAATAAAATAAAAAAACAAAAGATAAGAAAAAAAAGTATCTAAGGATATCTGACATTTTAACAAAACGGAATACTCTAAGAATAAAATTATGCTGTCAAGTGGTGGAAATGACATTTTCTCCATTTTTGACGGACCGAATGTATTTTGACATTTTTGGCAATTGAAACACTCTAATTGTTTATTACATTTGTTCTTTTCAAGCGATATAGAACATTTCAGATGTTTTGCATGCAGGTTCAGCTAATTTTATACCTTGTAATAAATAACAATGATAGCTAATATAAAGAATTTAGACGCTTATATTCCACCACAATTAATACAACAGAGAACATCAGCTAAATTTTGCAGTTATATGACATAAGTCATTTAGCATACTTCATACTCACACTGCTCGGATTTCACAATTCGTTCTAAAACGTGACAATGGAAATGTCATGTTATCAAAAATACTGTTAGTATCGCGCATGCCGATTCGCGCATGCCGGTCAATTTAAAAGGAAGTGAAGATTTCACGAGCGTAATAGAAAACGCAAGTTCTCGGTCGGGTCATCCACAGCGGAGAGCTCTTTCCATTCGTAATTGTCACCCAAATCGCATAAGCCACTTTCATGGTTATTACGAAGGAAAGCCCGCCGTCTAATACGCGATATTCCACTCGCGAGCGTCCAATAGCCGCAGGTGTTTCAGCGAGACGTCAAAAACGCGCCAGGAAAGAGGTCGGTTAATTAAAATCGTGCCTCAAGATTTCCAGAGTCATTCGCGGTGCCGCGCGATACGTCGTTTCCCACTCGTAAGTAATAAGCGGTGGTGTTCTCGGCGCTCACGTTTTTCCGAAAAAATGCGCGACAAACAATTATCATTTCCTTTGATGTTGCCGAATAAAAAGAAAATTGCTTTATGAACAATCACGCTACGCGCAACTGTACTTTGAGCATATGCATACTAGGCATACACACGCACGCGCACGTACACGCGCGCATCGTACGAACACATGCACGCATGAGAAAAATGTGCTCTTTTAATCGAATCGGGCGAGTATTTACGCATAAATATTAATTATAGACAGTAAAGTCATAATTCTATTAATTAGATGAAAAGTTGGCGAAACGCGAATGCGAAATAGCCGGCAAATCTAACGATACGGGGAATAAAGAGCGGGAGATAACGAGAGCTTAAACGCTCCGGTCGAGCCTTTATTATATGACCTGTCTACATTGCTCTTATCGAGATCGGCGATTCTCAGAGTCATTAGCGTATGCGCGTTCGTGATTATTCCATTTCGCGGCAGAATTTTTTTAATAGCCCCGACTCTCGTTTTTTCTGCCTCGCTATCGCTTCATACGAATTGCCCGGTGCTGCCGACGAGCTCGCCGGCGCGTCCTTAATGCGATCGGTTAACGCGAATCGCGCCACACGATCGTGCGAAACGGCGCTCTTATCTTGCGCATATGCGGTGTATGCTGTTTTCCGGAGAAGTCGCACGCATCGAATGAGAGGCTTAATTGCCCGCTACAAAACTCTGCACGTGGGATTGTTAATTACTTTTTACTCTCGGCGAATCGACGTTGTTCGACGCGGTATCGGCCGTGTTCGGCGTCCACTTCGCCGACTGGCTTTTCTCCATCTTCCCTTGCACGCGCGTATCGGAAAATGTTGACAGTGCAAGAAGAGCGGTTGCAAGAATTGTAACAATAGCGCTTGTAAATCGAACAAGGCGGGGGAAGGGAAAAGAATTCGGTGTATAATGAAGAACGATTAGTCGGTGATTTGAACAGTGACAAGGACAACGGTAAATTAGCTGATGTAGGATAGTGAGAGGGACAAGGACGGAGGGAGGTGGTTGTTGAAGCGGCGGTAGTGTCGGTAAATCAACCGATGCGAGAGTGTCAGCGAGAACCGAACATATTTAGGGAGCGGCTACAAGAGTCGCAGCCACCGAATGTGACTATCGGAAGAACTCGCATATCTCCACGACCGGAATTTCATGTCACAAAATCTTTCGCTATACGTACGCGTTTCGTACTTTGAATTATTATCTTTTAAATTATTATAAACGAAGGAAAGCCAATTTGTGTTTTCTCTTACGACACTATTACGTAACAATTATAATAAATGTCAAAATGCGGTTGTACAATTAACCACGTAATCTGGACGCGACGCGTGAAAGTGACAGGAAATTGGAAAATGAAGAGAAGTTGTTATATCATTCGGTTAATTATCCACGTCGTAGAAATACAAATAATCCAGTATTTGCACCTAACGTCATTTTCTCGGCTGAGTTGATCGTTTTTGCACAATTTGTTACGACAATCCTTTGTAAGGATAAGCGTACGATAATCTTTGTACATAATGTTGTAACTTTTTTTCCAGAACATATTCTTTAAAGCGCGCACACCTGCGGCATCTCGGTATCGTGTGATAATATAAAACGTTACGTACTGATTTACGACGAGAAACTATTGATCATTCGCGATAACGCGTCATTAAAAACGCGTTAACTAAAATGCCCGTTTGACGCGTTTTATTTACCGAACAATACCGCTTTCAAGAGGTCATTACCTTATCGCGATCGAGATTCGAAGCATCGTAACAAATGCGTTTTCGCCCAAATATTATTTCCCGTTCGGCGAGTAGTGTAATCGATGCGCGCGAGCGAAATAATTGAGAGATGGAGGTGCCGTGAAAAAGTTCTCGGATCGCATGTGCATCCGCGAAGTAATGTTCGACTATCGATTATGCACTCGTGCAGGTTCGCGGACAAACCGAGATAGCTGTCTCTGCCAATTGCTCGCAGCGACGGCCTTCCCGCCTCGCCCTCCGCCCTCTTCCCCCGAAATCGTTTTGTTCCCCTTCCGCCACTCCTCCTCCGTTTCCTCTTTACGAGGGGAAAAACAGCGACTAAGCGGACCAACTCCGCAGTGAATAATAAATCGGCTGGCGAGGAGGAGCCGAAGTACCTGTATCCTGTTTGTTCCCGAAAGAAGCGACGGTGCGCGCCCCGCAACTCTCTTAGGCTGCGTTCACAACTAATGCTCGAATTTGCGACTGCCAAGTTCCAGCGATGTAGGTCACGAGAGATACTCGCCGAACAATTGACTTCTTTACCTGAGCTGCCAAATCGGCGAATAATAATAATACGTTTCGTGTGCCAGAAAAACGAGCAGCCTCCTTTTCCGCTGGAACGACCCGGAGAATATGTCGTGCAATTCACATGTGCGGCAGGACATCGAATAAAAGGGCTTCCCCGCATTTTCGTTACTTCCCAACCAATGTATTGGTACTTGCGTTTACCGCATTTCGGCACCTTAATCGAAACTAACGAGCCGGGCTTTGATCGAAACCAACGAATCGGAAGGCGGTGGCGGTTAAAAACTCATATCGAATGTGTTTGCTTTTTTCCGTGCAAACAAACGGCCGTTACGCAATTCGGGTAGGAAAACACAGCTCCGATTGTTTCCCGCGCAACAACACGGCTGTCGCTTATCCACCCCGTAAAAGTGCCACTCCCGGCTTTCGTGTCAACGATTACACTTAGGCGAGGCCAAATCGCGAGCAAAAACCCTCCACAATCTCGTCCCTCCCCGAAAATCCTCGAAATTAACATGTCGTACCCTCGACAATCTCGCATTATCCCCAATATCATTTCTCATTCCGGCACGGCACCCTCTTCTTTTTTATTGGCCCGCCGCCGCCTTCGGAGTGGCTCCGAAGGACGCAATCTACGCTGCCGCCGCGAGACCGGAAGGTTCGTAATGCCGCAACCCGGTGCCGAAGGGGGAGAACGGCTCTTTCCCGTTTTGTCTGAACTTCCCTATTTTTAACGTGGTAGAAATTCAACGCACTCCGATGGCCTCTGCCGTCGAACTCGCGCTCCGCCACATACACACGTATATTTGGAATAGCGGATTAAATGGGAACTGCTAACGGCGGCGAAGGATGCGGGGGTGGGAGGGAGAGGGAGGTGGGAGAACCACGGTCGCAGACTTCTCAACGAGTTCGTAAATCGAAGAGGGATTCGCCCTTTGCCGAGTCGCGCACCCTTGATTCCAGGAACTGGCTGCGGTAGAACCGTCCGTTACGCGGCTCTACGACCGAGGGTGAAAAAGATAACAGATTTGCGAGACACGTCGACTTCGCTCCTACAATTTTTCCCTTTTTCGCCGTCGGCGGCGACGCCGGGGAGGAGTAATTGCGATGGGAGAGCCGGCGAGTGATTTGTTTTTTCTCTCTCTATCGCGCGCGCATACTTTTTCTTCTCGCCTCGCTCCTCCGCAGCCGACTTTAACGAGACGGGGAAAAAGTTCTTGTGCTGCGAAAACCTCTTTTTCCGGCCCGTCTTGCCGCCCGCGGTAAGTAGTAGCCCTTTTCACTTTCCCCGCTGCAGTCTTGACTATGAAACGGGTGAAGGGGGAAGAGCGTCGTTGAGAAAAGTGGACAAGTCACGTCGCTTAATTGTTTAATTCGTTTAGACGCCGGAATTGACGGGCGAGAATTTCACTTTGGCCCGCGGACGGAATTATTTTGTAAACGACGCTGGGACGTATGCTCGTAATGGTCGATTGTGCGAGGAGAGAAATAACATAGGTACTGTTTGTAGAAAAAAAAGGGATTTACACGGGAATCTTATTTGAAAATATTTTCATGTCCGTGGAAGAGGTTAGGTTAGGTTAGTAGCGTAATTTGTCTTTTCAGCAATGAAAGCCCTATCGAAAGTTGAAACTCCCCTCGGCGTAGTTTTTCGGGTCAGATTGGATTAACGATTTAATCTGTATAACTGTCCTCGCGACATAATGTAGCAACCTGATCTCTAACTTAACAGCTACGAGCGGGAAAAAATAGCTCTTGTCGAAACTCATCATTTATATCTGAGAATGTAAAGATGAAAAGCTACGTTGACCTTTTTCGACGTGAATCTTGGATTTGGAGGATTTTCGCAATGTAGTAAAAATTGTTTATATTCAGCGAAAAGAACTTTTATTTGTAACAAGTTTTCCTATGCTTGCCAAGAAACATTTAGGATCACGTGAAATATTTTTTCCTACCACCACCATAATGTTACTCGTGCATTTAGAAGGCAATTACAGGCGCAAATACATGTCACATCTTTATATGTTTATAACACAGTAAAATGTGTACAGTTCTTGCTGTATTATTTTGCTTCGTGATTTCTTTCACTTCCTCTACTCGCCTTCGAGAAGAGATTGCGAAAATGCAAATTTGCAAACCCCAAATTTGAGGGAATGCGAAAATCTGAGTTGAGTTCCGGTTCCGAACCGCAAAGTATTTCCCGCGGTTAATATGTAGGGAAATCGATACGATCGGCAAAATAGCAACTTGGCAAATTACATGAGCCGCCGCGCCCGTGGTTACGTCTCTTTCCACGCTCTATCGAACTATTCGAGAAGCAACGTGCGGCTGTACATCTAGCTATGTTGAAGGGCCCATAAAAGAAAACAATGGCTTTCCTCCACTCGACTCAGGGCCGATCTTTAGTGCCGATTCATGGTCTCGGGTCACGCTCCGCTCGGCCTCCACGCTCGATGGCATAATAAATCATTTCGCGGAACCGCTCGAACGGAAACGAATTTCGTATTACGCGCCTCGTCCGAACACCGCGATCCTCTTCGCGATCCTCTTCCGGCTTTGGTGATGTGCGTCCGATACGACATTGCGGGGATCGCTGAATACTTAATCGCGCACGAATCAGCCACCGACTGTCGTTCTGCTCGTACAAGAATGTCACTACTTGTCGTCGGTGGTGCCAAAAGCGACCGACCAGACACGAGTCGATTTATTTTATAAAGTTCAAATAAAATGTTTGTATTGAGAAATAAATGACGCCTAGATTGTTAAAAAGTTCTCGCGAAAAGTTTAATTGAAAGTAGTTGCCTGAAAAAACAATAGTACGGTTGATGGTAATAAAACGTTCCGGGAAATAATATTTCGTAACAGGGCGTGAAAATATGGAGATGCTCAACGTCGTTTCCTCGTGACAATAAATTTCGATCGTAGTTACGTCCGTCAGCGTCGCGAACCTTGCGACAGAATGCGCAATTTTTTGCCTCCCTCATCGAGGGGTTTCGTTTTACGATTCTATTAACGAATGAAGATTCTGTCGGGAGTACAGGCAGCCAGCCTGTGCATTACTTTTTGCACCGATAATTTAAAAGAATCTCCCTACAGACGCGATGTCAACCTGAAATAAGCACGCTCGGTAACATATTATTTACACCTTCGTTAAAAGACATACACGTACAATATAACATATATATATATGTGTATGTTCGGGCGGGTAGAGCGAAACTTTAATTCATTAAATTATCAATCTCGTAAATGGATAATTCGAGATTTTAATCCGACGATTCGTCCATGTCCCTGTTATACTGCATAGCGTGCACAAACATTCGGAATGTTTCGTAAAAAACGAAAAGTGAAAAAAGAAAAATCCAGCAGATACGTTTCGCCGTCGTTGGCTTTGTACCGTTCGTTCCTCGTCTATACGCGCGGAATCCTCTTAACGGAAGTGCAAAAGGCTCGAAGCCTGAAATGGAATGTTCGTCCGCGGTAATAGACAACAGTGGCGCGAGTAACGGTTCTCCGCCGAGGAGGAATGCGCGCGCGACTTTGCATCTATAAATTGCGGCGCGAGTGGCAATCATTTTTCATCAGCGCATCTCGTCGCGGGATTAATCACTCGCGTTTAGTTAACATCGACAGCGGCGGCAAAAAGTGGCAAAACATTTCGCGGAAATCGCGGGACGGGAATGCGCGGTAAAAAACGCCAGGATTGCAAAGGTAGCGTTAACGACGAGTCGAAAGCGAGCGAGAAATCGGCGCGTTGTACAATTTGCGGGAACCGAATAAGGCGAAAGAGCCTGACGGTAAATCACGCCTCCCCCTAAAACGGTCATGCGAAATTGCTCGAGAAGTCGATCTCCGCGTGGCAGCCGCGCATCGACTCTCCACGGGATTTACGATCTGTCAGCGTAATAAGAAGATATCGCCGATGAATCTCCGCCGCGTGTCCCCACGGCGGCAATAAAACTCGTCCGCCGGCAAAAGAGGTGCGCCTGGGGTTGCACTTGTTTTCCAAAAACAGCGGGTATCCTTGGCTGCGCGATTCGGACGCGCCGGGCTTCCTTACGCGGACTGAGAGCCGCCCGAGGAAGCAGTTCGCCGGATGCGATTTGCCCGGACGTGACCCTTATCTCGAGCTAGACACGCGCGTACCCTCCCGGGCAATGGGGCCGGCGATAACGCCTCTGGGGACACTCGACCTTTGTTCCCTTTGTCGCAGTTTGCGCGGCTGTAAGTTTCCCTTGGATATGAAACATTCGAAAAAACGCGTAATCTGAAACGATGTTTCGGGATTCTAAGTTGCCGTATTCGTTACTGATCCGTTTACGCAATGCCCCAACTCAATCGCAATGCTCGGTCACATTATATTCCACGATGTCAACATTGTTCAATTTCCAGTCTCATAATTAGTCTAGTCTACTGCTGAACTTTCCGTCTTATTGATCATAAATCAGGCTTTATTTCAGGAACATTACGCATAGCTCGCATCAATTTACACAAATTATGCTACGTGTAAGGTGGAATTTACAACAAAAGCCTTTTAATTTTCAAGATATTTCTCGTGTTGCAACATGCAGCGGAGCGACAGGCTCGTTTAATTTCACTGTTGTAAGGCTAACCGTTCGGCGGGTCTTGTTATGCTGACGTAATCGATTAAGCGGGATTTGTTTATCGCCGCGTAGAATGTTAATTGCCTGAGATTACATCGCACACATTTTTCGAATAGCGCTTCTTTGATGAAATAA
>JABFPT010002142.1:4351-20235 GCA_022817245.1 Nixonia krombeini
TAGTAGAAATATACCGTTGGGGTGTAACGGATCGTTTTCAACACGGCATAATGACACGTAGTAATTAAATGGTATATTTCACGGAATGTACATAATTATTCTCAAACTCGTTTCTCCCATCATTGCACATTATCACGCGTCTGTAATAATTCTGTACTTTTTTTCGCGATTCATCGATACGTCACATATTCCTATTTTTAGCTATTTTTTTCCATCATTTGCGTTATTTTTTACTTCGTTTCTCGATAATCAACCGAAAACAAAATTTATTCAAGATAATATATATTTTGGAAATACGAGCGTTCGAACATTTCCTCGTTTTATAAAATATGAAGTAATGTGAAAGTTGTTCGAACAATCATTAAAAAATGAATTGTACTTGTAATTCATGAAATGGGAAAATGAAAAGGCTTTGAGGGAAACGGGAGAATAGAGGATGTTCAGGAGTAATGTAACGAACAAGCGTAGAGGAGTAAGAATTGAACGAATAAATATTTTATTGTGCAATTTGCCTTGCTATTTGACTAGGGCTAACGTTTGACGCAAAGACATGTACAGTTAATTCCGTAATTCCGAACTGATGTACAGCGAACGCATAGCGTTGACACGCAAAGCTTCGAGATTTGCAGTAAACGCACAGTGAATTTTCATTGTAGCGAGGTGAAAGCCGAGCACGCATAATCACAAATAATCGTTTCAGCGTGTGAAGCAGGCATAGCTCACCTTACAGTCTCGCCGGCTGACCCCAAAGGAATTTCCCCATTTCTAGATATCCTTCGAAAATCCCGCTGAAAAATCCATCAAAAGCTGCGCGCACTTTTCATATATTTCTCGTTCGACACCGACAAAGTAGAAATATGCCGCGGCGAGGATTCAGGGCGACCAATAAACCGCGGTAAAATCTTCCTCCCGTCTTTTCATAGGTGGATCCCGGTTTGCATGTAGGGTGTCAAGTAAATTATGGCCTCGTTGGGGTTGGGAATACCCGCGCTGGGGGCGGGGGAGGAGTAGTGGCAGGAACGTCGGAAGAAGTTGTGCGCCTCCAGCGGATGATCTGTCGGCCATAAATAAAACATCGGAGGACGCGAGTTCGGTCGTAATGGGATCCGTGCGCGGAAGGTTTCGGATACGTTTCGGCCTTTTGTCATCGAAGTTGGCCCCTTTGTTTCCGGCGAGTTCCGGCGAAAGTACCGGGTCGCGCGTCCCGTCAGGAATCGGCGGGATTGCGTTATATAATGGGAATATCGCTCGAAAGTTAATTCGAAATTTATTCATGGAGCTGCCACCCTGCCGCGTGCGTGCACGCTCTCGCGGCCGCCGGAAAAAAAGTACGAACCGCCGTTCCATGAATACGTAATTTTATTGCGCTCGAGAATTAAGACCTGCCGATCGATTAAGCCTCCATTTTTACGCTTCGCGGCTGCGGGAATTAAGGAGCGCGAGTATACGGCGTTTTGATACTTTGCCTACGCCGCCCACCTCCAAATCCAGGCCTACCTTCGACATTTCTCGGGGCTCGTTATTTCGTACGACCTTCCGCAACTTTTCCTCGGCTGCGCCGCGCCGCTTTTCTACGCGCACCGACGATCGAACATACGCCGGCCAGACCTCGGTACTATCATCGGCAACCGATTGCATAATACGTCGATATTCTTGGACGTGTCGGTGAAAATAGTAGTCGCTTGCCACAACCTCCTCCTCGAGTGCCGCCGCTGCCAGCTTTCCTTCGTTCGGAATTCATATCGCGCGCTTGTCTTCGCCGCGCCTCATTTCAGCCAATTAACGTGCGTTATTTCCGTCGTTTAATACAATACTGCGAAGATGTGGAAAGCGGCGGTTATTAACCGGGCGATTTAACGCAGCTTTTGATCACCGTGGTCAACAGCAGCGGTCGCTTAATTCCAACGAATGCCCCGAACTGGACTTCCGGATAATACGAAACGTTTCGTTTCTATTGTTAACCCTTTCGTTACGGGTACCGACTACAGTCGGCAAAATACTGTTCACTGTGGCGGTAATGTATCACTCGATTATATCGCGCGGTATTGGATTAATCCTACTAAAAGTACATTCTTGACGCGAAACAAGTCTCTTCTGTTTTTTCTAACCGATGTAGTGGACTGCAAAAGTCGCGAATCTAGGTACGAATGCAAAAATTGTACCGTAGGTTTGTGCGTCGGTGGTTGTTTTAAAATCTACCATTCTCGATTTAATTGCTAAGAATTATAATGTAATATGTTAATTACTCTACATTGTATTGGTATTTATGATAATTGCAATTTTAGCAAATACACAAATAACTGAATATACGTAAGATGTACTTATGTAATCTAATGTACTTAATGTAACACTTAACCCATTTGCATGATGGTTCTACTTAATACGTCGTGTTCAAACACCAGCGACGTTCAATTGACGACTGGTCCGTATCACCGCGCGCTGACGATCGCGTATACGGTACGCGAATTATTCCGCGCTTGGTGATAGCAGACAGTCGCGAATCGTGGATTATTCCGCGCTTGGATGCAAATGACTTAAAAAAGTGTACGTTCGAGAGAGTGTCAGTGTGGCGTTGAAAGTCGTAAGCGCGATCACCGAAGACTACCGACATGGCTCGTTCGCTAGCGTTGATACACCGGTTGATCGGACTTCCTTAACAAAAGGATTGAACGGAAGCCGGAACCTTTTCCTTCCTTTCCCACCTGTATTCCTACCAATGGCTGTTATATACATACGCCACGTCAGGTTAGGCTGTATCCATAGACTTTGTTGCGTTTCGTCCATAGAAACGACTTTCATCGAGGACCGCATGCGAAAGTCGCCCGCCCGTTGTACAACGCGTTATTTCTGGACGAGAATTCATTAGGCCGGGCTTTCCTCGAAAGGCGCAAAGTCCGACGGCGCTGTAATTTTTAACGGCTCTTTTTTACCCTCTTCGTTCTCTCCCCTTTGAGCACCCGTCTTTCCCCCTCCTCCCCCTCCTTTAGCTACGGCGAAAAGAGATGCATTTACTTTTATCGTCGAAGAAAGTCATTACATTCCCTGTGAATATAATGCGCCGTGTCAGCGTTTCACGAAAGAATCGGCGTGGAATATGTCCAGTTCTGAAAATAGACGCGTCACGACACTTTTTATCGCGTGCCTGCGAACGTCCCAACGACCTTGTTCAATATTAATCATCAGCGGCGCTAGTTCCGCGCGGCAGGTATATCGGCGTCGTAAAACGCGTTGTTATAGCGTCCATTATAACCGAGAATTAGGATCTTTCGGCCAGTCTCGCGTTTCGACGGCTCGTAAAGGTGTCGCACGTTTCCAACATGGCGAGACATGCAAACAAAGCCGATAAACTTCAGGCTACGGCGATTCGATCGATGCCGGAGGATCGACGAAGCGTGCGCGTTACTTTTGACGCGTATTGATCAATCAGCCGATTGGAACGCGCTGTCCGTCGCTGTTACGAATCGCGGCTTGACAAAAGTTCATCCGTTTATTATCCGGTAATTAATAGGACGCGAGATCGAGAGATGGAGAATAATTCTGGGGAGAGGCTGAAGAAGCGCCATGCCTCCGTCCCCACCACTTCCTCGCTCTTCTTCCACATAAATCAGACTTTTGACTGTCGCGTGCTGATAATTGCGCGGCGTTTCCGCCGACTCGCATCCCGTCCGCTTTTTACTCCGCTCGTTTTTGGCCACCTCCTCAAAATAAACTCGACGTCGTCTTTGTCGGCCGTGTCTCTGCCTCTCGCCCCGGAGCCACCGCGGGAGACAACCCCAAAGAGTTACAGCTTTCAATTTGGTAAGGCAAACACTCAGCGCCAGTTAATATCTGCCTTTCAGTTCCCAGTCCGACCGTGCCGCGCCCGAGTACCGCGGGAGGCCATTCCGAAAACGACCGACAAACTATCCCCAGTCGTGACCCGGCGAGTGCGGGGCAGCCCGGCTACCCGTTCGAAAGTCGCTTCCCTCTCGATAAATAACGCTTCGAGTCAAATTGCGCACCTGCGGATCCTCCCGGAATTCCTGCTACGCCGGGAAAACTTTGTCCCCGAAGAGGTTCCAAGTCGTTTGACAAAAGAGTATGAGCTTGTTTGAATTGTGTCAACGTTGTGACGTTAATTTGTTTGTTTAATTGCAGGTTGCAGGCGAGATAAACATGAGGACTCTGAGCGAGTTGGGAAGACGCGCGAACTGCTGAAGTTCGGGTGAACACGAAAGATGCGTTAAGATTCGGGGAAAACGAGGAAAGACATGGACGAGATACGCGGCTCGCCGGCGCGCAGGCTCTCGCAGATCCTGGACCCGATCGCGCGACTGGCCTCGGACCTGGGCCCAAACTCGGCACCGTGCAGTCCGCGACTCGGAGCCAGAATACACGGCTCGGATAGCGGCGCACTCGAAGGAGAACTGTCTCGAGGTGGCGCCGCCGAGACGAAGCGCAACGGCTCGGACAGTCCCCGGCTGATGCCCCGGAGGATGTGCCAGGCACCGGTACCCCCGCCGCGACCGAAAAACGCTACCGGGAGTCCTGTGCCATATAGGTTAGAAATCAATTTTACTTCTGGGAACATATTAAGTCTACCGGAAGGTTTTGTCCGTGTGTGAAGTTGATGAAAGTGCTAAAGCCAAGGCATTTTTCAAAAATGGTATTCACAAATTACCATCACGCAGGCAAGAAGTTACGGGTGAAAAAGGAAATTACATTGTACAATAAATATTGTCAAATTAATGAAAATGTAGTACTTTCTTCAACTTCACGAACGGATGGAACTTTCCGGTAGACTTAACAACAATGTTTAATAGTTTATTTAACGTGGATAATTGAAGGGGAGGTAATGTTTGATATAATTAATTTGCAGTTAATTTGATGGTAACTTGAAGTGGTAGTTGACTGAGAGAAGAATTAATTTGCAGAGACTCGCCATACGTAAATGTCCCGGGCCTGGTCTTCCAAAAGGACAAAACGTTCGCGGAGAGCGCGAAAAATGCCGGCTACGTCGAGTTGAAGGACAGCAGCAACCAGGTCAAGTCTAAGTGCAGTCCGTACAATTTCACGTCGGAGTCCAGCGGTCACGTCGAGTACGCGGACAACCGCAGTTTCGCATCGCAAATCGACTTTGGGCTTACGTGTGTCGACAACAAACTACATAATCTCAGCCGGTCGGCTTACGATCCTGGTCCCTCCAACAGGAGCCATTTCGAGAGGTCTATGTCGCTGTCGGTTACCAGGCAGCACCAAGAGTCGCCCAACCGGCACTTCCACGCGGAAAACAGGCTCTATGTCGATCGACCCACAACTTCGGCTTCCCAAAGCAGTGTTGCTGATGCCAAGAAGGACACGAGGCCGCCCTACAGCTCTTCCAAAAGCTTTGACGGTTATTCCAGCACTGTCGAAGAACTGAACTGGCAGGAGAGATGCCTAGAACTTCAACTGGAGCTTCATCGCAGCAGGAGCCAGGCCACGAGAGTGCGCGACATGCTGCGAGAAAAGGTGAGTTGTCATACTGTTTGTACTGCTTATGGTTTGCATTACTTTGACTATGTGTATAGTCATACTGAAATGTCAATAACGACTTCAAAGGTCTCTTTAACTGCAATAACGTGATAATATTTGAGAGTTTACATGCCGCGAAAGGGAGCACGTCATTACACTTCGCATTCCGAACCCTAAACTTTTGACGTGACTCGCGGTTGAATGCGACTTCTCCCTGGTCACACACAAAATATCGATCCGATATTAAGCTCGCGCGGAAGACAGACTTCTCCGCTTTCTATAAAACATTTACGCATCTCTGCATAGCCCGTTCGTCTGTTTATGTATTCACTCCTTGTGACAGCGTTATTTTCACTATATTAACACTTTTGTGTCGCTGACGTGAATTCACGTCATTACTTCAAATTCTATTCTTGGTTGCCGTTGACGTTAATTCACGTCCTGCTTTTTAGGAGTCATATTTATATATTAGTATAGTATACGATAGAAGCAGCCACAAAAACGTTGCAGAATCTGCAAAATTCGTGGAAAACGTCGTCATACTTCTTCATACATTTACAAATTCTGTAGACTGCTCTTATCCAAAAGTCATTGTTTTTCGATTTATCACAGTAAACAGAACTATTACATTTTATTTTTTATCTTTGTAATTCCAAAATACGTGTAATTTAATTCTAAATAAACTAAGCAGGATAATGTCAACTGGTCTATTAGTGTCTAGCTAAATAGTAGGTATACAAATTATGAAAATCCTCTTACTTGAAACGAAACATATTTACAATAATGATATAATAATTATAATTATTACCTTCACCCTTACTATAGAAGTTTGCGACAAGGAGCTAAAAAACTGGATTATTTTCACGAGTACTCAGGATTAGAAATTTGCAGAAAGTGCCGGTCGTAAATGTGTTCATCATCTTCGATTATACCCTATGGCTTACGAAAACTTGCACTCTTTTGAATCCAAAATTATTTTGGCCAAAGTCTCAACAAAGTCTTAACAAATATTTGTTAACATATGGGAGAATATGATATAAATGTTACACATGGACACAATTAATTGCAAAGTATACTGTCTCTGAAACAAGAAAGATTTCATTGGACGAAATTCAATGATCACATAACAATTCACGCTACTTCTGTATGAACCAAATCGTGTAAATGACGTTAGTCTGGATTAACCGTTATAGCTGTGCTACCACTGTTAATGTAATTTGCGGACATGTGTTGTCTCGTTCACGCAGAGCATAATTATTACAGCCTTTGTCGCTTGCTACAGGTATTGCGACAAGAAAATGAACAATCTCAAGTATAAGATCACTCATAAATCTACCTTTCAATGTAACTGAGTATTTATACAAACAAACATTTTCTTGAAATAATTCAGTCACTTTAATTTAATTTAATTTTTTAATTCCAGGAAAGAAAAGCGTTGTTTTCAAATTAATACGTTTTTCAATTTTGTGTTACATTAACAATATTTCTTTAATAATCATTCGTATAAAGTGTTTTTACGCTGAAAATACCAAAGAAAGATGTTCAAAAAAAGGAGCTTATTATTTACTGATTTGTTATTGTAAAAAGATAGGCAAAGTAGTTGTTAACATCATTTATGATACGAAACCGTTGCAACATTTGTCGGCCTTGAAATTTAGCGGATTTCTTTCAATGGGGCATAGGGAGCGTTCTCCATGTTCCCAACATCAGTAAAACAAACGAACTTTTTGCACCGTTATAATTGAAAAACGCCGACAGCTGCGTTGATTTTTACCAAAACATCATAGATTTCCTGACGAGATATGCCGCAGGCTAGAAGGAATGTTTTTAAACGTTCAGGAAATGAAACGAGTAAAAACTTGCATTCGTGATGAAATAATTTTAAGTAATTTAAAAGGTCTGATACGTTGAAATGAAAGCTTTAAATTGTAATAATTAAAAAGTGCTTTTACATGTTTAAACTCAAAAAGGTAAAATGTATTATCTACCGTGACTCATACGTCGTATGAGATAAAATGAAGTAAACTGAAATGTCGGTAACTTTCTAGCATCAGTTTCCAAAAGCCACAAGTCATTTCAACAATTATGGGAGATTCCGTCAGAATTTCTTTCATTACTTTTCAACTCTTTACAAATTCCGTTACATTACAAGTTTCACTTTCTTCTGTAAACTTTTGACGCAACAAGACTGCAACACATATCCCCGAACAAAATTTGTCACTTATTTCTCCAAAATAAACGCCGACATCGACCCTAAGTTTGATCACTTTGCCGAGCAGTCGACGAAAAGACGCAGTAGCAGAATCGGCGTATCGAGCGTTACATAAATCTCCGCGTTCGGGAGCAGAGCGGCAGAGCAGGGTGTTTGGACAGGTTACGCGCGGGTCGAATCGTTCGGCGGACGATAAAACCGGCGTTGTTCCCGTTTCAGTCATTCATCGGCGGGCGCACGTGCCCGCGGTCTATCGAGCGCCACGATCGCTCCGCTTCGCCTCCGCGGTATACGTCTACCGTGCTGTGTCTTATCTGGAAGGCGGCCCTGTTAAATCGTCGCGCGTGACCGTGCATACTAAACATTCCAGCCCCTCCCTCCGCCGCCACCCCCACTGCCGAGCGCTCGACCCATTTGACGTATGCAACACGTCAAATAAAATTCCCTTAGAACCCTGCCGCCTGCTCGGATAATTCATTCCGAGCACACCGCTTATATCCACCGCATGTTAATGGCCCCCCACCACTCGCCCCCTGTCGAAATGATGCATATTAATCCTTTCCCCTCTCCTCCCACTCCCACCCCTCCCACGCAACCAATACCACCACCGTTCGCGCACGCACGACGAAAAAGTGTGTTTAATACGGCTGCAGTGTTTTCACGAGCTACGCGTGTCATTAATCGACCCTCTCCCCTACCACTATTAAGTTACCCCTCGAGCCAGTTCCGAATCGCACGAACGACGCGTAAGAATATTGCCAGGTTTCCGGCAACGGTGTCTGCATG
The DNA here is from genome assembly GCA_022817245.1 of Nixonia krombeini. Lineage (NCBI taxonomy): Eukaryota > Metazoa > Arthropoda > Insecta > Hymenoptera > Scelionidae > Nixonia > Nixonia krombeini. The sequence continues at coordinate 12,843 of JABFPT010002142.1, forward strand.
AAAAAACGCGTCGGACCTAGCTGGAGCGAGAGGCGTTTTATCGAAAAGTTTCCAGCTCCGGTGGTCCGGAACGATGTCACTTATTGGTTTAGTCACGGATTGTTTGGCCCGATTGGATACCGAGGGGCCCTTGAAAAAGTGGTCATACGGTAGCCGATTCGTCCCGGCGAGCGAGCTCGCCGAAGCGTCGCTCGCTCCCCGGAGAATCCGCTGGTTCCGCACGCCGCCGCCGTCGTTGCTGCTTTTTTCTCAACTTCGTCGAGCGATCTCGAGCAATCGAAGAGAAAAGACGATGATTAGCGGAATCGTTTTGGCGGCAATTGTCATTTTTATGACTTTCTAACGTTATTAGCCACTTGTTTAGCAATCACTTACCCAAGGCTATTTATTTATTTTTTTTTAATCGATCACACGGTTGTTGCATTTAATTACTTCGCGCGTGTTTTTCCCTGGCGAGGGAAAATGTACCGGCTACCGCACGAGAAAAAGCGTTACGTTGCGCAGCAGCCGAAAAAAATGTTCCACCGTCGCGACCCGCGTCCAACGTAATTCCTGGCTCGTTTCGCCCGGCGAAATCCTCGTCGACGTTTCATTCTCTTCCGGCGCAGTGCGCCCGCATTAACCGTACTCCGCGTTTAAACACGCGATCGTTGCTAAAAAGCACTGTCGCGGGCATTTCGAGCGATAAATCTTTCTTTCGACGACACACGCGCAAAAACAGTGCTCTCGAGCTTTTATACTTCAATGTCATTGTTTCTCAGGTTGTTTCTGCGGTTAAAAAAGGGAACGGTTATTTAAGCGGAAACACGACATCGAGTAGTGCAATTCGCTGTACCTTCATCCCCTTTTTACACTGGACATGTACAGCACTACGAATCTTATTCTTTTCAATAGCAACTTAATATTTTAATAACAAAATACATTTTATTATTTTTTTTTATTTTATTTCAGTTAATTATATTAACTTGTTATTACGTGTGTGTATATATATGTTTAAAAATATATTTCATTAAAGTTTTAAAATTACTTTTTTAAAACATTTTAAAATACACTTTGGAGTTACAAAAATTTACATTGCACACAATAAATTTAAATTGTGGAATTAATGTGCATCAGTTGGAAGTTAATTCCTTTTCCTGCAATTAAAGTAAATAATATCTTATTGAAAGAATAACGAATCGATCTGAAGTAGATAAAGATGGAGGTGTTAATAAAACAAGATTGTTTACGTCAACATAAATACAGGAAAAGTAATGACGTATGCCGTAGTGAAAGTGTAATGAAAATACATTTATCATAAAGCGCAAGTATCGTTGTGTATTTTCAACATAAAAATCCTTCGTAAATCGAAGCTGAAAATAAAAAGGAATGTTTCTGCATTTTAACACGAAGGATTTACAATTTAAAGCATAGAGAATATTAATGGACGCGTTCAGTGTCTATAGCTTCCACACTGCCATGCAAAACAGACGTTGAAAGAGTCCCTTTGTCCCTCTCACTCGAGACGAAAGATCACAGATGGAAAAGTATCGTTGGGGAAAAGAAGTAAATAACACGCTCTTGAATTTTTACGTTTACTGTAAAATTCATTGTTTTGCAATCACTGGCAATTCTAATTTCACGAACAAATGTTCAAGGAGTTTTTACACCGCTTTAGCTGATTATTAAGATAAACGAAAATTATGTTTTACCGCATGAGATGTTGTTCGCTATTTAACGTTAGATCGAAAAAGTTTGTCTCGTTACATTTACCTTGAAAAGTTGTGTTCTTTACTTCAGCTTTTACAAGTCACTTCAGTTTGTACTGTATTTGCGGTAGTATTAACCTACTATTTACAATCGCGTTCATATAGAGAACGTATTGTCTTATTACTCTGTTTTACACTCTGCTAACCAGTACAGTACCGTACATTTTTGCAGTGAACTTCAGATCTTTAACAATATTTATAATCAAGAATTGTTCGCTAATTTTGCCCTTGTTCTTTGCAAACAATGTTGCACCATTTTATCAGTATCTACAAACAAAGAAATAATTTGTTAGAATGATAACAATAGAAAAATTTAGTTTGTATTTTGTGCTCTAATATTGGTTATGTACTATTTTATATACCTATATGCTTTCACGTATGTATGTATGTATGTATGTATGTATGTATGTATGTATGTATATAAACTTCCAAGGGAGTGATTCCTACTGATTGAAGTTCTGCTAGGTTTCACGAAGCATAAGAGATTGATGTAGTACATCCGAAGTAATCAACTCAGTGTAACCAAAATCACTCAATCACAACCCTATATATTCGTTAGTCAAATATTTGCTTGAATCGCATTTGTCCGGTTTAGTTTCATAACGCACGTAATGATTACCGCAGAATTCCAATGCAGCTGTACTACGTTTAAAGCGTTTCGATATTGTAACGTATTCAAGCGTATGTTCTACTTGCGTAATCGACCCACGCGCCTACCGTGCACATATTTAAGGATTGATTTGCATAAAGCTTGAATGCAGAGCATACGCCACGTAATACTGTGGAAGATCCCCTTTCAACTTCACGGGAACAACGACGACGATGCGACTTCACGGTAAGTTTGAACTCAGTACTCGAATATATCAAATTATCTCAACTGAATATTACACGAAAAAACACGTATTCTTGAAAAATTCGGTCCCCTTTATCTCGGATGTCGACGCTTACAAGCGCCGTTAAATAAAACAGCGTTACGTAAAACTTTCTTACAAGCGGACTTGTGCGGATGAAAGTACACAGTCATGAGGATAAACGGCTATTTGAGGACGTCCTCATTTTTGCAACTGACCTCTTTCAGAGGATATGAAACGAGGAACTAATCGCTCGGGTGACATTATAGCGTCGCGTTATTGTCTCTTTAATCACGTAATTACAATGACGATTGATTCGACGTGAAATTTAATTTGCCTTAGCGGTACTGAGACGAGAAACGCGACCCAATTATATCGCTATATTCACGGCGACGGTTCGTCCGAGAAGCATGAATATTTGTAATAACACTAGGAACACGTAGGAGACGCATCACGCAGGCGACTCTGATTGAAGGCACAATCCCGTAAGAGGAGCTCGCTCGATCGTGGTCCATGCAAGTTTACTGACCACACGCGGCGGCTCTTGATTAAGCATCCGGCGACCGCACTTGGTATACCAATATGTCACATATGCCCGCTGGCATTTCTGAAAGCAAGCCGTTCTGGCTGAGCTGTTGCTGCGTTGCTAGTCTTGTCGTGGTCTCTGTTCGTGCGAACCTGATACCCCGACGGGTTTCGGGGTAAAATCGAAAGGAAAAAGCGATGTACTTTTGAGGGCGTGATACTTAACACTTCGGAAATTAGAGAAGCGTTGCGTTTCAACTAATACCGTGGATACGATGGATCTTGTCTTAATCGAGGTCACGTGACTTAGATGTTTTAAGATTTATTCTGGCGGAGATTCGTTGTGGGAACGTGTCGCAAAGCGGAGATACGTTATGAAAACCTTTTTTATTACCATTTTATTAATAACATAATTTTTATACAATTTTACGAAACGGTTGAGAGGACTGCTTTTTATTGTGTCGTGAAATTCTTTGTCTCCACTTTTATTTGTATATTTTATAGGCGCTTCTCACATCCCGAAATCATCGGAGCTGAAACAGATACTGTAAAATATATGATGGACTGAGCAGAAAATTTTTTATATATTTCACATCGTACCTCTTCAAATGCGTTCGTTCAAATAAAACCTAGCCATAACAGTAAATTTGTACATTGAATGAACAAACTGCTTTAATAATTTTAACAATAAAGTATAAATAATTGTGTACATGTTTATATGCTAGTTATGTATCTATGTAAATAAATATTGTTATATGGATATTCGTGTATGTAACTATTAGGTTGTTCGGAAAGTTATTTCGTTTTTTTTTTTGCGATCGGCGCGATCATCATCATGCGGGGGAGAGAAGATGATCATGAACGGTCGAATTCGATAAATTTAATCTCTCAACGATCTCACGAATTGTTATTCGCCGGTTTGCATCAATAGGTGCCTTTATTGTGTCTTCATCAGCTTCAATTGGTCTTCCAGAACGCGGTGCACCTTCAACATCAAAATTGTCGAATTGAAATATTGCAAATCAGTTTTGGCGCCGGCGTTATGTCAAAATACATCTTCTCCACACACATCGGATAATTTCTTCCATTCTTGAACAGCATTTTTACCTTTACGATAGTAAAAAAAGTAAAATATGCCGAAAAAGCTGCTGCTTTTCACTTACCATACTTGAGAGGCCACCAATCAAAAACTATTGCGTAGAATCAATCGAACTTTTTCACAAGCAAGTCTTTCTATATCGATTGGAAAAATATATAATGATTGTGCGGCTTAATTGTGAAACTAGTTGTAAAAAAATGCAATTACGCCCTCTGACAGAAAAAAACTAAATTATTTTCCGAACAGCATAATAAATTTGTTGTTTATATACTTATTCCATAAAATTGTTCCATTGTTCCATTAAAACAGCCGGCTTAAATCTTATCGCCGCTGAGCACCACTATCTGTCTTTTGACGTGTCTTTAAATTTCCGACATTAAATTTCCGAATGCTCTGGAGCCGTATGTTCCAATTGCGTAATCGTCCCACACGCGTCTCGTACGCGTATTTAAGGACTGATTTGCATAAAGCTTGAAAGCAGCAAGTGCCACATAATGCCTGGGAAGATCTCTCTCTCGCTGTTTCTGCCGATGTAACTTCATCAGAATTTCTAATTTAGAGGCTGAGTACATCGTTCCGCTGCCTGATGAATACTGCCCTTAGAAGCGCTTCCCTCCGTCAAATTGTCTGTCTCCCCCCCCACCCTCTATCCGCGATATCGACACTTGCAGCAAACCCGAAATAAACAAAAAAACAGTTTTCGAAAGTTCTGGTGCGCGTCGCTTCTCGAGGAACGATGGGTAACCTGAATTGCTCAAGTTGCGCGAAACTTTCCCGAAAGCGGACTTTGGCGTACGAAAGCATATAGTCGCAAAGATGAACGACAGTTTGAGAAGCTTCTCACTTTTTTAGCCGACCTCTTTAAAAAGATGTACAAAATTAATTAAAAACTTTTTTTATTGTTGCAGAGTGTATTATTATTATTATTCTTTATTAGTACCACTATTATTATTGTCACTCTTATTGATTACTCGCGCTTTACCAAAGAGAAAGTTAACGGGAAATGTATTAGAAAGGCATCAGGGTTATTGACAATAGGATTGTGACCCAATTGCCGCGATCGCGTATCGGCGTGTCGACGGCAACATATGAAAATTTTTAAAGACGACCACTTGAATAAATTATCCGACATGTCATGTACGCGCTGACAGTGCTCTCGACAAAGCGCGACCCTCGTTACGCATGAACGATGGTGCTTGTACCGGGCCGGTCCGACGTAATTAATTCGTCCAGTGACTCAGAGGTGGACCTTTTGCGGAAATTGTAATGACCTCGGCGAGTCCGCGAACAATTGCCCGCGAGTCGATCTTCGCCCGAAACATGTGCTTTCGTACGAAAGAAAGTTCATGTTTTATTCAACCGTTTCGAATAAACGAGTTAACTCGAGTTATGAAAAACAGAAAACTGCCGCTTATGAATATTGACACGTTTCTTCAAAAGAACAACTGAATTTGACGCAGGTAATTGCGACGACATTCCGACGAAACTGGCTTCCGTATCACGGAATTCTTTACTTTTTCAGTATCTTTGCAAGTAGATCCACGCAGCTGCTTGTAAATTTACGAGCCGTTAACCACCACGACGAGCGTTTCGTCAATTATTTGCCGGAACGACTTCCCTGGGATGGTCGGATGCGAGGATTTTCCCAGCAGCCGACGCGAAGGCAGGGATTGTTAAGTTTTTGACAATCCAAACAGCGCAGTCGTTCTCCGGCAAAAATCCGGCCGAGGTGCACGCGGTGGCTCACTTGGCTCGTTCGTGATCGATCGAACATTGTTTGCACGGGAAAGAGTGCCGTCTTTATTATTCATCCCGCAATCACGCTCGTTACACGTAGCGCGCCGCTTTTCCGCCCGGAATCTCCGTACGATCCCCATAAACTATGTATGTATCTTTGCGTATTGTACGTACAGACCCCATCAATATTACATTCCGACTCGGCGTCCCGTGCCGCCGCGTTTCCCATATAAAGTTCCCGTATCAATATTGATTCGCCGGCCGTGTGAACGGGACCTTCCTGCAAACAAACCGCCACTTCCGACGTGGATTCGGCTGAATCGTTAGCTATTTGCACGAAAAACCGTACCGGAAAATTCCGGTTGCGCCGACGACGACGAAAAAGTTAATGATACACTTCTTAAGCACTGGGAAGCCGTTTCCTAACGAGTCTTCAGGCGAAGCCCACTCGACTCCGACCGTCGCCGACAAATTACGCACTTTATTCTTTTTTCTCCTCCATTGGAAAAGGTAGGTTATACTTTTCCATCGTTCCAAAGAAATGTTACGTTTGTGCAACGTTTGTTCAACGTTTATTCAACGTTTTATCTACGTGTATGAAATATTTATGTAATTTTTGAACAATTCTTGTTTTTGCGTTTCAGTCGAAAATGACGTTTCCGGCCTTTGCGGTTACGCGTCACATGATTAGGGAAACAATTCCATAAGAGGATTCAGCTGGTTCGGGAAACGTGCGAGTTTACTGACCACATGTGGTGTCCCTTGATTTAGCATCCAACTACCGCATTTGGTATACGTTACGTGATGCAGAGCACATGTCGTCGACGCTGCAAGGGATTCGAGGCAAATCCAAAAGAGGAGAAATGGACTACCGGGAAGACGATGGTCGGCACCTTGAAGATCAAGGACATCTTACAGTATACCTTACCATGTTATATTTTTTATACATTTTTATATTGTATTTCAACACTGTTGCAACTGCAATACATCACAATTTTACGGAATAAGTATATAAATAACAAATTTATTGTGTCGTTCGGAAAGTAAATTCCTTTTTTCCGTCAGAGGACTTAGTTGCATTTTTTCATAGCCAATTTCACAATTAAGCAGCACGATCATTATATATTTTTCCAATCGATATAGAAAGACTTGCTTGTGAAAAAGTTCGATTGATTCTACGCAGTAGTTTTTGATTGGTGGCCTCTCAAGTATGGTAAGTGAAAAGCAGCAGCTTTTTCGGCATATTTTACTTTTTTACTATCGAAAAGGTAAAAATACTGTTCAAACAGGGAAGAAATTATCCGACTTATTTAGGGCAGACGTACTGACAGAACGACAGTGCCAAAACTGGTTTGCAATATTTCAATCCGACAATTTTGATGTTGAAGGTGCACCGCGTTCTGGAAGGCCAATTGAAGCTGATGAAGACACAA
>JABFPT010002147.1:0-10286 GCA_022817245.1 Nixonia krombeini
TATAATAATTCGGATAATATTGCTGCAAACACTTGAAAGGTGTCTCAATTAGCGTGAACAATCTGATTAATAATTTCCTTAAATATGGATGTGGCATTAGAGAGTGGGGTAATTGTGGGTGTTCTTCATCTACATAAGTTACTAAACTGAGCAGAAATCCATTTTGCCCATCAGAATGTAAATTATCTGGTAGTCCCGGAAGTCCTTCTATGAAAATCTCTGTTTTTCCTATTTTTGGGCCTTTTAAATTGTACTTTGTAATTCGTGAAGTCAACGTCTCTGCTACAATTACGAAGTCTTCATTCTTACTCAGTTTTATGCCATTTGCAAAACCAAGATTCTTTACTAAGACTTCATTTTTCTTCGTTGCTGCATTGTAACGGATTAGTCTACATATTAAAAAATTAAAAGAAATTATAAAATAGAGAATCATGATAAACAACAATATAAATAAATAAATAAATTTGGTGATGAAAAATATTATAATTTACCTTCCTGATGGGTTAGCAAACAATGTATAAAGGCCGTCATGAAGAACAAAATCTGTACTAGAATCTGTCCAGTATATATCACCATTTGATGCAACATCTACTGAATTACATATTTTAGGCTCTTTACCGTCTATAGGTTTTGAAATATCAATAATGTTCACATATTTTCCTGTTTTTACATCAACTTTGAAAATTCCAAAATATGGATCAGCTACATATAGATTGCCATTTTTATCAAAGTCTAAGCCAAGAGGCTTTCCACATACACCTTCTTGCCAAATATACTCTGAATAAACAAATATTTACATGTTTACAACAAGGTACATTTGATAATTCATATTTAATTCTATTCTTAATAAAATAATTAGAATAATTTTGTTTTTTAAATTAGTAGTAGATATGTAATATTTCACTTACGGCAAGATTTATTGCCAAAATTAACAACTGGTATAAGCTTTTGTTCAGTGATTTTAACAACACCATCGCCTTGTAAGCCAGTGTAGAGTTCACCATTATAAGATGCATAAGATTCTGGACTTAAAATTTGTCTTTCAAATAACTTTTCTGCACCATTTAATTTATTATTTAAAGCTAGTTTGCCTTTTAATGCAGCTGGTGATACAATGCTAAAATTATATACAGATTGTAATAATAAAATGAAACAATAACGTTATAGCTTATGAAAATTGCAATTTTTCAATTATTTGTGTGAAAAGAGTTAGAGTTATTCTTATATGCAAGATAAATACATACCTTTATATAATGTAAAATTCATTATTTATCTTATTTTTATATATAGTACCATCAGTTATTTCTTTCACACTGATTTATAGTTATCACCAATTATTTGTATTCCCCAGTTTTTAAACTGATTTACATTATAAACTTTACTCAAAAATATTAATAAATTAAGGTAAGTTTAAATTACTGTAGAAATTGTTAAATAATATAATTCTCATTATTAATATATTCTCTATCAATTTTCCACTTTTTGGATTTGTAAATATTTTTTACTTTATTCATATATTTCTTTTTACCAAATTTGTAGTGTAATTTCTCATTTCATGTGTAGCGTACCAGAAGTAATTTACTTTGCATAAAAACTATAAACTTTTTCTTCTGTTATATTTACATTGAAATAAAATTAAGCAGTATGAAAAAATAAAAATTTATATCAAGAAGGATGTTTGATATAAATATATTTATTACAATTACATTATAATGTTAACTGAACAATTTTAAAAAATTTTGTTAAACCCAAGTACTAATTTACAAATTTTTAAATAGGAAACAAAAATTTATAAAAAATACATTATTTCGTATTACTTTTAAAAATGGTACTCTAAAAGCCAAGAACAATTAAAATATTGTTCATAAAACTCATTTCAAATTGACTACTCATCATTACTTTGTTCTTTTTTTCTTGTCATTGAAATATAAAAATAGCTAATTCAACTCTTAATATTTGAGAATATCACAAAATGTACACATTTCTTTCAAAAATATTCTGAACCATTCTTTTGTATCAGTAATATACTTATTTACAAGAAATTGGATAATATTTCTGTAATTTATGAAGAATTGTTTGCAAAATATGTATATGAAAGTAAGATAAGGCACATGCTACTTATTGGTATTGTAATTTATAAAACTGAAAAGAAAATAAATTATACCAAATTATTCAATAAATATAACTAATATTTTCTTACTCATATTCCTCGAATTCTACTGTATATGGAGGAAGTCCTGGTACAAAAGTAATCAAAGTAAGAAATAAACCAATATATATAATTCCAGTTCCAATGGATTTTAAATATCCCATCTTTATCTCCAATTACTTCTAAAATGAAATGTTTTTGAAATCAGTGGCCTATTCTTTCTAATTATGATGTGCATTACTTACTACACAATAAATTTTTACTTACGATTACTAGGAATGTAATTTCTGTAGTTTATACTACAGGAATTTTGCTTGTTCACCGTGGACTTAGTCTCTATGAACTGTGCCACTGGAATTGGAATTTGGAATGTCCGGGATTACTGATAAATATGCACTACACTTAGTTGTAAATGTACATTTGTCTTTTTAATTGAAGACGCTTATTCTGCGAAGTTTAAGTATCAAGTACCTTCATTATAACGTAAATAATTAATTTTGCATTATTATGTAATAGCAACTGTAAGCAATAGCAAGTAATTCTCTAATACACTTGCTGTTATTTACCCTGATTTCATTATAAAAGAGTTGAGTGTCAAGAATATGGTTGAAATGTTGAAACTTGAAAAACCTTTAAATCTACCGTTATCGACAAGTTGACCTCGGCTTGTCTTTAAAAAGGTCAAGTTGACGACGTAAAAGATATATCTGAAGTTTTTGAGCTCATTAATATAATAAAAAAAATATCTATCTTTTTTTAGGTGCTAAGAGTCTGTAATCTTTGCATATTGATATAATGTAAAACAGACATGTAATAGTTATAACTGATTTAACGAATTGACGAAGTTGACATTTTTATCCACTGAGTTAGGTGTTCCTAAAACCGTTTTATAAGTTTCTTAATACTACTGAGATAAGAGTAATTATATAGTTGCTTCGTGTTTACGTTTGGTTACCGCTTATACCATTTGATTACGGTGTGAAATGAAAAATATAAACGCTTGTTAAAAGCCTTTAATATCATTACATTAGATATTTATTTATTAAAAAGGTAGAAAAAAGATATTGATATAAATATGGACGTTCAGGGGGTAATTCCTGTTAAGGTTAACAATCCTGCTCCAACAGTTGATCAAATTAATGCTGATAGAATAACACAGGTAAATATAAAAAAACCCTTTAAAAAAGATAATTCTTAATATAAAACAATAGTTATATATTTTTATACTTGCATCTTATTGACAAATGAATTGTCCAGTATTTAATATACTGTTGATTCATATACATGTAATGCTTTACTATTAAATAAATAAAAGAACTAAACAATCATAACGACACAAGTAATAATATGGAAATTAAATAATTCTACAAAATACATATATATATGTATCTACAAAGTGAATAATTTATTTGTAAGAAATGTTTTTTAAAAGATAATAACTGATGAATAATTTGTGAAAAAATATACTCATAAACAATATTTCTGAAATAACATGTGTATGATTATTTGTTAAAAAGTGTTTTCTTAAAATATCAATGTATAACTTACATTATTACAGTTTTATATTAATAGTATTTGTTCATCACAGCTTGCGAACAAATATTGGGCACCACATACTGCAGGAAGCCATTTACCATTTGATCCTCAGATTGTGGATAACATTTATATTGAAGAGATATGTGTATCAAAATTCTCAATTAGACGTATCATGATGTTAGAATTTAGCCAATATTTGGAGAATTATCTATGGCCAAACTACATAACAAGAAAAGCCACACGAGCTCATACAATGTCAATAGTTGTAATGGTAAATGAAAAATTTCGTGAACGTGTCCAAGTTTGGGAAGCTTTTGAAAAAATTCCTACAGAATTTGATGGCTTCATTGAAAAAGTTTTGGAAGCTTGTTTAGAAGATAGCACAATGGATTATGATTTAAAAGAGCAAACAGCATTAATTGTTTTTCTAAATCATTGTTTTAATTCTATGGAAGTGGATCTAATTAGAAAAAAGTTTCAAAGATTAGTATCTATATCAACATGGATTTCACTTCAGAAGGAAAGACAAAAGCTAGAGTTTAAGAAACATCCAAAATGGAGATTAATTTTTAAAAGTATATTGAAAAAGGATAAACCTGAAATAAAAGACAAATTGGAATGGGAACGCAAGTTTCTACACAAATTGATGATTAAATTTATGACTATCTTAGAATCTATTCCATTAACAGGTACATTTGTTAATAAGATTATTTCATCACCTAATATATTTTCAAGAATTTAATAAATATTGTTTTTATACATTTTATAGGTGATATATATCCAGATAGAATACATTACTGTGAAAGATTTTTAGAACTAATGATTGGGTTGGAAGCCCTTCTACCTACTAGACGATATTTTACAACTGTTATGGATGATTGTCATTTGGTAGTAAGATGTTCCTTATCTAATTTAGTACAAAGATCTGAAGGTGGATTGTTCGGTCAGGTAAACAAAATAATATATATAAAACTGGAGACAAAACTACTTGTGCATATTATGTTTTTAATCTTAATTTTATCTTTCAGTTGTTACAAATGCTAAAATTTTATGCTAGATTTGAAATTGACGAGGATAGTGGTGATCCACTTACCGACAATGACATGATGATATTGCATTATACAAAAATTATATCATTGCAAGTAAGAGATAAAAATTCACTTTTCAGAATGTATTTCATATTAAAATAGCAATGAAGTGGAAATGGTAGAACCTAACCTATTGTAGTATGTTAAAAGAATATGAGAGCTTCTAAATTTATGATTAGTACAATTAGTGACAAGATTTTAATTACTAAGCATATAAATGTTTGTGTTGGAAAATAAATACACAAATTAATAAGTTAATACATACAATCGTAATACAATAATGTTTATTTTCATTTACATAATTTTATATATTAACATTAAACGTTAAATGTAAACATTAAATGTTTACAAAATTGAGTTAGATAACTTAAAAAGTAATAAGTTTAAAAACATTTTTATTTTAACAATATTATAACTTACTGACACAAATAATTGGGTAAATAAAAATTTATGTAATACATTATCTGTTTGAATTTTCAGAAAGCAATTTTTGCTTTGGAGTTTCTGAACATGAAAAATTTTGCCATGGCTAATGTAGCAAGTGTTGATACACGGGATGCATTGTTAAAACACTTTGGATCATTAAGGTAAAATTTACAGTTCAATAATATTTTACAAAATATTCTTTCATATAATTTTGATTACATTCTTTTTTGTAAGTATATAATATTAAAAATTGAGGAACAAGTACGTTTATTACTATATTGTTGTTTGTGTAGATATTACTTATTGTTTTCTTACTTACACTTTGTAATTAACTTATAATTGTATATTTTAAATTTGTATTCAAATAATCATTTTTTCTTAGCAAAGAACAATTACGGTCTATTGCAACGAAACTAAAATTGGTACCACCCGAAGAACGTGAAAATGATGAAAATTGGTATCGTTTAGATACTGATTTTCTCAAAGAATTGTTAGTAAGTATAGTTCTGTTAAATTTAATTAAGTAGAATAATTCTTTAATATTTATTCTTCAATATTAACATTTACTAACATTTCTAGGTATCAAGACATGAACGCAGGGCTTCCCAGTTAGAGGAATTAAACGAAATGCCTTTATATCCCACAGAGGATATTATATGGAACGAGAGTATAGTGCCAACAGAATATTTTTCAGGAGAAGGCTGCTTAGCATTACCAAAATTAAATCTACAGTTCCTCACTTTGCACGATTATTTGCTTAGAAATTTCAATCTGTTCCGTTTAGAATCGACCTGTATGTGAAAACTCTTTTTTCAATTTGTATACATCTTCAAATAGTCAATGAAAATATTTCTTAAATACCTACATTCTTTACATATTAATACACTGAAACAGCAATAAAATGATAAAGTAAATTCTGATTTCATATTACAGACGAAATTCGACAAGATATTGAAGACGCTGTAAGCAGACTAAGCCCATGGTATGTTTGTTAATTTTAATACCAACACATTTTCTGCATTGTTAAAAAGCATAGAAATTATTCAAAATAAGACAATATTTTAGGAAAGCTGAAGATGGTAGTGCTTATTTTGGAGGTTGGGCAAGAATGGCACAACCGATCACGCAATTTGCAGTGGTTGAGGTAGCGAAACCAAACATCGGCGAAAATAGACCATCTAGAGTTCGTGCTGATGTTACTGTAAATCTGAGCGTTAGAAAAGAAATTAAATCGGAATGGGAAAATTTAAGAAAACACGATGTTTGCTTTTTAATTACTGTAAAACCGGAAAACTCAATTGGTAATTAAAACATGAGAACAATAAATTTTTAAATTTCAAAAACACGTAACAATTATTGTATTATGATTAATTAAAATATTTGTCGCGTACTTAACTTTTAGGAACAAAATACAGTCACAAACTTCCATTTATTCCACAAGTTGGTCTAACAACTGTACGTGGTTGTGAAGTTGAAGGTATGCTCGACTCAAATGGTCGTGTGATTGAAGATGGACCGGAACCAAGACCTATTTTACCAGGAGATGCTCGTACTTACCGAGTATGGCTGGACTCAAATCAGTATCGCATTGATATGGACAATGCAAGCCACGGCGGTGAAGATGTTTATGAAGGATTTAACATTATTATGCGTCGCAAGCCTAAAGAAAACAATTTTAAAGCTGTTCTCGAAACTATCAGAGAACTTATGAACACAGAATGTGTCGTTCCAGATTGGTTGCATGACATTATTCTTGGATATGGTGATCCGAGTGCTGCTCAGTATTCAAAGTATGATTTTCTATTAGGCTGTAATATACGTAATTGAAAATAATTTTTACTTACGCACTTCTTTGTAATGACATTGTTTTTGCAATAATTCTGTATTGACCTTTTTACATTCTCACTGATATATATTTTGTTTACTTGCTATCAATATATAAATAGAGAGACAAATTAAAAATATACAAAAAGATACATTTAAATAAATATTTTGTTTTAAACAGAATGCCAGATGAAATAGCGACGATGGATTTCAATGACACATTCTTGGATATAGATCATCTACGAGCCAGTTTTCCCGATTATGATATTAAAGTGAATACGGAAGATCCGATGAAGTTAGTTCGACCGTTTCGTTTGACTTTCCAAGATGTTTTAGATAAACAAAACAACAGACCAGAGAAAAAAATAATTACTGTGACACCTCACACACCACCTAGTAGAGGACCTTACAAAGCTAATGAACCTAAAAAGTATGTTGATAATTATTATTACAAAAAAAGATGAAAAATTTGCATTCGACAAATATATTATTAAATCTGTTATAGAAACCAAATAGCTTTTACACCAACACAAGTAGAAGCAATTCGAGCTGGAATGCAACCAGGCCTCACTTTAGTTGTTGGACCTCCTGGTACGGGTAAAACGGATGTGGCTGTACAAATAATTTCAAATTTGTACCACAACTTTCCAAACCAAAGAACTCTTATTGTAACACATTCGAATCAAGCATTGAATCAACTTTTTGAGAAAATTATGGCATTAGATATAGATGAGAGGCATTTATTGCGTCTCGGTCATGGTGAAGAGGCATTAGAAACTGAAAAAGACTTTAGTAGATATGGAAGAGTTAATTATGTGCTTGCAAAACGTTTAGACCTTTTAACAGAAGTCCAGAGGTTACAGGTAAATTTTATGTCAATGTAATTTTTAATTTATTATTTTTTATATTTTCGTCTGAGTATTATTAGATATTGCTGCTGTGTCATTTATAGGAGTCTTTGAACGTAAAAGGCGACGTAGCATATACGTGTGAAACAGCAGGATATTTTTTCACGTATCATGTACTGACACGTTGGGATCGTTTCGAAAACAGAATAAAACAGAGAAGTGAAAAATCTACTACATGCTCGATAGTTGATGAGGAATTTCCGTTCCATAAGTTCTTTGACAATGCACCTCAACCACTTTTTAAACGAAAATCTTTTGACGAAGACATGGAAATTGCGAGAAGCTGTTTTAGGTACAAAAGTAGCATTTTTTCGTGATATAAATTATACTGCAATTTTTAATTTATACTATAGTGAATAAAAAATGATATTCTAAATTTACAGGTATATAGAACGAATATTCACACAATTAGAGGAATTCCGCGCCTTTGAGCTGCTTCGTTCTGGGCTTGATAGATCTAAATATTTACTGGTTAAAGAAGCAAAAGTAATTGCTATGACATGTACTCACGCGGCGTTGAAGAGACGCGAACTTGTTGACATGGGTTTCACGTATGACAACATCCTAATGGAAGAATCAGCGCAAATTTTAGAAATTGAAACGTTCATTCCATTATTGCTACAGAATCCACAAGATGGTTACAACCGACTAAAACGATGGATAATGATTGGAGATCATCATCAATTACCACCCGTAATAAAAAATATGGCATTTCAAAAATATTCGAATATGGAACAATCATTATTTGCTCGCTTCGTCAGGTTAGGCGTACCAACTGTAGATTTAGATGGACAAGGTCGTGCTAGATCAAGCATTTGTAATCTCTACAACTGGCGCTACAAGAAGCTTGGAAATTTACGACATGTGGAAAACAGCCCAGAATATTTAGTAGCAAACGCTGGTTTCTTGTATGACTTCCAATTAGTTAATGTTGAGGATTTCAACGGCGTTGGTGAGAGCGAACCAAGTGCTTACTTTTATCAAAACCTCGCAGAAGCGGAATACTGTGTTGCGGTATTTATGTACATGCGACTATTGGGTTATCCAGCTGACAAAATCAGTATCTTGACTACTTACAATGGGCAAAAACATCTTATACGTGATGTTATTAATATCAGGTAAGTACATTTATGATTTTCATATAAAAAATGTAAATATAATGTTTATTAAAAAAACAATTTTCCAATAGTTTTAATAATCACATTTTAATGTAACGTACGTTGTTCTTGTAGATGTGCTAATAACCCACTGATAGGTCGACCAAACAAGGTGACTACAGTAGACAAATATCAGGGTCAACAAAACGACTATGTTTTGCTGTCTTTAGTCAGAACGCGAGCTGTTGGACACTTGAGAGACGCCCGACGTCTCGTTGTAGCGATGTCTCGAGCACGATTAGGACTTTACGTCTTCGCCAGGGTATCTTTATTTAAAAACTGCTTCGAACTGAAACCAGCCTTTGATCAGCTAATGCAAAGACCTCTGAAACTACAATTACTTCCCCATGAAATTTATCCTGCTACCAGAGCCAATGACGCTCCGCCTTCTGTTCCGCCAATGGAAATTGAAAACATGCCACATATGGCTAAATTTGTTTACGAGTATTATATGGAAAATGTAACTGGAATGAAGGTATATTATAAGTTCTCATAATTGCTTAATATCTTACTATACTTAATAATAAAATGATAATAATTTATTTATGGAATAGGATATTCAAGAATGGCAAAAATTGGGCGCTAAAATGACGAGTAGTCCAACTCATCGAGTTCCTGTACATCCCGGAGCTGATGATGATACGGACGATGAGGATATGAATGATAAAGATGTGAAAGACCCAGTAGTTGAATTAGAAGTTACGGAAGAGAAACGCGAGCCTATTCAGAATTTAATAGAAGAACCGATGGAGGAAGACTGAAGTAGTGTGCGATTACATGTTTCATAATTCTCTACTTAAAAATGAATGATTTGTATATTTCTTACATCCTATCATTAAGTGTTGTACATATAAAAACAAAAAAGTATTTACAATGGACTATGTATTTACACTTGGTGTTATACATGTAAAAATTCAAACATAAAATCGACAATTTAGTACCTTCGTTATTATTCTATAAAGGTAGTTTAATGATAAATTCATTTTTTCCACTTTCAACAACTACGTTTCCAATTTAAAAAAATTAAAATATTGTATATTTTTAATACAAAAATAAGAAGGTTTGTAATAAAGAAAGTAAGCGATTATTAATTGCAATTATTTAATCAACTACTTTACTTTTTGTAGTGGCAAATAAACGAACATTGATTACTCAATAACAGTATAAAATGTAATGTTGCAGTTGTGCTTTTTAAATC
>JABFPT010002160.1:0-20149 GCA_022817245.1 Nixonia krombeini
GCGGGAGTAAGGGGAGGGGAGTCGACACTTTAGCGTGATCATAAGGGAAATTGCATTTTTTCTCCCTTATGACAAAGAACACAGAAATGACAAAGAACGCTGACGTCTCCTGCAATAAAAAAGTCGAAGTGCGTTGTACGAAGGAAGAACTCTTCATTATTCCGTTCTGGCCTTCCTCCGGACACGCACCAAATCGTGCTACTCGCGAACCACCGATTCTCGCCGTCCACGTGTTCGGTATTACAAAGTAAGTTTGTTCCTCATTTCTAATTTCAGTGTCTTCTATGTTTTTAAATAAACCTTAACACAATACCGTTGCTTCCTTCGATCTCACACACGCTACCATCCAAATCACCTTTTAAGCACATGTTCGTTTGAGACAATCGAGTGAGCGTTACCTCATATATAGACATTAACACCATCTAGTGGCAAAGAACAGCGGAGACTTTTACATGATGTAATACCAGTAGTACAAGAGACAGTTCAAAAATATTTGAGGGCGAAAAGGAAAGAAGAAAGTATTACTGGAATGGCAAGGTTTAGGTTAAATAGTAAAAAGAGATAGGGAAATAATTGGGAAAAAGAGGAAGAATGAGAATGCAGGATACGGAGACGTGCGTATATGTAGTACAGGAGGGGAAAAGGGCGGATAAATGGAGGTAAATGATAAAGATATTAACCTCTTGTAGTATGTTCAATTCGGAAGAATTCGGGTCCAAGCATGTGTCGGAGTTTTCGGCAAAAATATCAAAACGGCGAAGATAAAAAAAAATTTGAAATATACTGATTCTTGCGCCTGTTTGTAAAGTAGCCGTGCGCTTATTTGACGTATGTGATGGTGGCCTTGTAGAATTCAAACAAATTTTAACCAAAAAATCAAAAAAATTTAAATTAAATTACGACCAAGAGCATGATTTATGACATTCACATGAAATGAGGATTACCTACCTCACTCGTTGTCTTCATGTTTGGCCCGAAATGTTCGTCAAGAGTCAGACTTTTGAAAATATTGCAAGGGGTTAACGAAAGACGGGAAAGTGGAGAAAGAGATGAGAAGAATTGAAAATCATGGGTTTAAAGCTGGGACAGGTGAAGAGGAGTATCCAGAGAGAAACGAACAAAGGTTAAGTTAGAAGGAGTACTTGAGAAAACGTAATAGGTTAAAGGAGGCAGAGAGTAAAGAGGCGGGAGAAAAAGAGAGGGGACAGGACGGAAAGTAAAGAAAGGACGTTAGGAATATGAGAGAGAGAGGAGAGTATGCGAAGAGTTTAAAGGTATGATTGTAAGAATTTGTAATCAGAGATTGTAAAAAAAACATGTAAATAGAAACAATCAGTGACGAAAGGAATAGTGAAGGCGGGCGTGGGTAACTGCGTGTACAGAAAAGGACAAAAGGAGAGGAAAAGGAAATGACGAATGCTTCAAGGGTAATACACTCATTCCAACACTCCTCTAATATTTTCATGCCATTTTTGTAGAACGATTTGTCCTTCCTCTGAATACAGGCCTCAGTTTCGATAATCACTTCTTCATTTGAGCAACATTTCTTTCCCTAAAGTATCTGTTTGATGTCTGCAAAAGGCCTGTAATCGCTGGGAGCCAGATCTGGAGAGTACGGTGGGTGAGGAAGCGTAATTCATTCATTTAAACCATCGCTTTCATCGACTTGTGACACGGGGCATAATATTCACTATTGATGCCTATCTCGAGGTAGCCGATGAACAAAATACTAAATACAGCTATCTAACGCAATTTCACTTGTCGTTCTTTCAATACTATTTTGTGGAGTTTTTTGTTTTCCGGAACAACAGCCGATTTTGGGCGATATCAAGCCATTATTTAGCTTCAACAGTATTTTTCCCCATCAAAAAGCAATGTTTAATCAACACACGAAAATTTTTGTTATTCATCTTTTGAAAATTGGGGTCACTAAATCCACTGTAACCTGACAGCATAAAAGCCCATTCGCACTGTGAGCGATTGGCTTTTAATCATGTAAAAGTCTACAAAACGCATCGCCACGCAACAGCCACGTATTTTTAAGATAAAATCACATATTACATGTTAATAAATATTACAAATCAAAACATTTATACTGTTACGTGCGCAATCTATCACAGATACATTTGCATTCTAAATACATTTGAAATTAACAACAAAATGTTATGTTAAATGAAGTTATGTATGGAAAAACATTGTCACATCAAATACTGCTTTCATCTCAATACCAGTTTTCCTTATCAAAAAATCAATAAATCAATTTAATATACCAATCACACAAAGAAGACCAAGCTATAAAATGAAACTCTTACAATATTGATCACTGTGAGAAACAGCTTGGACTGACAATGATGTTGGTACCAATACTGTCAAACCCCCTCCTCAAACCCAGATTATATAAGCTCGCGAAGAACAATCAAAGACGATAGTATTAAGTTGCTTTTAAAACAGTACCAAGCATTAATTATTAGTATTAAAATTCATTATTCATTAAGAATTCATCTGATAATCATTAACTAATATGTAAGAATTGATTATAATAAAGTAAAAATTTAGAATTATTATTGTAAACTAAAAGATTAATTAATCAAATAACAATTTTCAGATAAAAGTTTTTGTTACGGGATATTTCATGCATTACCAAACGAGTAACCCTTAAGAGAAAGCAAAACGGAATGATACTAATGTCCAAATAAATAGGTAACGCATAATATGTCCAGTAACAATAGTATATAAAATATTATTTCATAAACGAATTAAGTTCTTTTAAACACAAAACACATTTCCGTTTGCGTACATTGGCGTAGAAACGTCCACGAGATGTGACACTCGCGAATACCCACGTAACAGTATACTACAAAATATACATTTCATAATTTTCACATCTTTTACGTGTCGTGGTTCGAATCGGAATTTTAATGTTCGTTCTTATTTATCATGTATATTTGCATTCTTGTATATTTTTATATTTGACATATTACTCTTTCTGGAATAACATGTTTTCTAAACTATAAATTGCTGAGACAGAGTTTTGTGCTCCAAATGTATGCAGTTTTTTACACGAAATGGTTTGACCAACAAAAGTTTATCTTTTGACTTTATCTATCATCCAAGTATGTTTTTTCGTACATTCTTATATTTTGAATTTTATCCCGTCTGTAACAAATATATTTTCGTAGTCTGTAAGGATTTGTATATACATATATATATATATATATATATATATATATATATATATAGAAATAGCAGTAGTATGATAAATAAAGGTGACGCATTGGGCGATGTGAAAACGTAACGTAAAATGTTCAAAATATTGAGGAGTAGCAATCGCACCGTGATCGAAGGCACACCAGTTTTAGTTGCTAAATATCAACAGAATATTCCAAGTTCTTATATCACAGATATTATACACGAGTTGTTGGGAATGAACAATCCGAAGCTCTGAGGAAATAATTGACGAGTGGTTGTATTTAATTCATCCCGTTCCTTGAAGGACCACTATTTGATATAAAGAGGGCGACCTCACGGCATGGATACAACTCGTTGGTTAATGGACTATTGAGGAATAAGGGCAGTTTCTCAGCATAAAAGAACAGATAAGCAACTATTCCGTATCTTAGTGTTGCCATTCGACAATTGTACTAACTAACGCTACTTTTTAATATAACCTTTGTTGTATACTCTTTATGGTGCGACTTATATTGTTTAGTACAGCCGCCCATATCTGTTTGTTACAGACAATTACTCAGTGGTTGCTGTACTTAGTTAAATAATTAGTTGCGAATTGTTGGATCGATCCGAAGATTACGTTTTATTTTTCATAATAATATTCATTTGAAATCGAACGGTTGGTCGAAATACTGTTGTGGCGACTCGTATGTAAACGGGTCCAACCAACGTTACTCTTGTGTATATTTGACGGACCACTTACCGCATTTGTTTGAGCGGCACAATTGTTAAATAAAATTATTAAATTTTAACCATTCTTTAGTATATGACCTCTATTTAATGTTTTAGAATTTTACGAAATTGCACTTGTTCTTATATTTATATCTATATATCTTTCGAATTGTTACAAGTCTGTAAATTTCTAAAAAAGATTCACGTTTCTTAAGTATTTTATTTTCAAATTTCTTACTTCAAATTGTTTTGCTATGAACATCATAGTTTACCATCATTGTATACCATCTAAATATATTTTCCTGTCCAAATTTACAATCACTTTAGTCTACCAAAGGAAATCCCAAAGAAAAAAACTTTACATATAAAGTTACTAATTCATTAACAGTAATGACATCATACAAGTCTTCCAATGTATTAATATGCATATGTAATTAAAGAAGTACCAATATTTTTGAAGGTGCACGATTTCATACTAAGTAACATACTTATCATGTACTTTCATTTCCCTTAACATTGTCTCTTAGCAATTTTGTGACAACTTGGGTATGTAGACAATTTCAAAATCTACTTGGTGATATGTTTTTTGTAACAGTTAAAGTTAAACAGTTAATAATTCACATCCCGGATGTTTTGCCGCACTACTTCGTTTTCGTTATAAAGCGGTTACTTGCGTCTCAGAGATCTGCTGTTCGCGATCGCAGTGCGCGCTTGTTGCTCTAATAACTCTAATGTCAAGTAACTATTTAGGAAAAGATAGAGACAAGAAGATGTCTCGCACCTTTGAACTTAATTTAATTTTTTTTTAATTTTCGGATCGACTGTGCTAGAGGGTCGCGCGTTGCTAAACGACTAAATTTTGTAATTTTAAGATGTTCTCCCCCCTTTCCTCATAAAACGAGTTTTTGTTGATTAAATGATCAAGAGGAGGAACGGTGGAACGTTTACGTGCAGTGGGAGAGTACGAACAAATACAACCTGCTCTGACCATTTTATCACCCGGTGATAAAATTTTATCTTGCCGCCGACGGAACTCAGTAATTGAACATCTGGATAGGATTAGTTGAAAAACACAGATCTTTTTAACAATCGAGAGAAAAAGCGAGTAGACGTTGTACAAACTCTTTTACACTCGGTTATAAAATAAATTTGTTTATATCTAAGAAAATAAAGTTTCAAAAAACATGTTTCGCGTGTCATGAAATACATTTCTCTTGTTTAGTTGAGAAACTTTTTTAAGAATTTAAAATTACGACGGAATACCGGAAGACGACATTTTTTTAATAACTTTAGTCGGTCATATGGTACATTTTATGGACAATACCTTCTTGTTATATGTCAAGACATGGCAATACCGCAAATGTATGGATAATAGCATCAAGGACTGTGAGTACTGATAAGATGAAAGAAGATAACGGAATGCAGCAACACAAACAATACGCCTGCGGTATACTATACGTACAGTACTGTGGGGCTCGAAAATCAAGATAGTTGGATTTACATAATTTATTATTTACAAAAATGACATACAGACACTTCTCCCGCAACTGATAGACGAACGTTCTGAGAAGAACTATTACTTCATTCTAAAATGTTCACTTTTAAATGCTGTTGCGACAATGGGAATATCGGTGGCGATATCTATTGTTTTATTATTCTGCTCGCTAGTTGTATCTTAATTGCACCAAGTACCTTCCTTAGATTCCGAAAGGGTTAGGCTCAAAAATCTGACAGACAGATGATGTAGCTGCGGGACGGTTTTCTCTCGTCGTAAATAACAAACGAGGACGGTCAGTTGTTGTAGCTGATCGGTGATTTTCCTGTTGTTATATAAAAAATGTCTACAATAGGAAAACGGACCACCAAGTAAATTTTAAAACTGTTTGCAAAAGCAAGTTGTGATAAAGTTGCTAAGTATATCGATCTCATAGTATCGTCTGATGTAAAAGTGCATCTTACGTAATATGAAATTCGTGCAGCCTCCAAAATATCGGTTATTCTCTAAGTACCTATATAAATAGGAAGCATTGTACGATTTCACAACATTTAATGAATAAAAAACATTAGATAGAAAAAAGAATGTCAAAATAGTAGTGTCCAAAATACTGATGCAGCACATACCATGGTGCGTCTTTTGTTACATCTACATTTTTTTTTAAGATTTTCAATATAAGTTAGTTAACATCGCTCACACTGTATTTGGTTATAAAAACTTTTTCATTTACTTCTGTAATATAGCTTTATAATATTGTAGAATATTACTAAATACATATTGCACGCTTTTAGTAAAACATAAGTATTACACAAATGAATTAAAAGTACAGTAGTTCGTTAAAAATATAACTTTCCTCTATAGAATGTTTTACAACAAATTTAATACTTGCTTGAAGTCGCGAGTACTATTGCACAATTGCTGTATAATATTTTACGGAGAGTATTTCTCTGTATAATTATTGTTTTGTATTTCAAAATTAAATAAACTAGTCCAAATTAAAGTCAAAAAATAAAAGCATTACTTGCTGCTCTCTTAATCTATTTTATTTAATAGAACAGTAATATTTCATGTTTTCAAAGTACTTATTTCACTGTTACACTCGCGATGGTAACTCGTTTGTTTCGCCTGCACGTTAAGAGTAAACACGTACTGTCAATTGTAAGTCGCAAATAACCTTTAAAGTCATTCTTCAGTATGAAGTGGTAATGAAGTTGACATACGTGTTTATAATTATACCACATATATAATTTGCTGCTAATAGATCATGTACCAGAAAAAAGAAACACCTCAGCTGTTTAAGTTTGTTACGTACAAAGACTAAGATAGCAATTAATCTGAATGCATGCAGTTTCCCTATTATATTAATTATAGAAACACTATTAAAATCCATTCACTACGTGGTGTGCAGGTAGAATTCTAAAAGATTGAAACAATAATTTTTGTTTAAATAGTTTCTTCTACTATGAAAACACAGGAAAGTATGAGACATAAATCTAAAACTTTTTAAGGGAGAATATTGCATTTCAAATGTGATAATTTTAATGTTATTTTACAAGAAGTGCTGTTCATATCAAAATTTCTATTTTTGACTTTATTGACCATATGAATGCGTTATATATTGTGTTTTTATATTAAAAACATTATTCTGTTCATAACAATAATACATCCTCAAACAATAAATTTGTAAGAAATGTATTTTTTGAAGTATGAATACTTTCATATTTTCGTATATGAGATGGTGTTCTTATCAAAACTTCAAATGTTGACTTTATCGATTATATTAATGCATTTTAGTTATAAACGCGTATAAATATCTTGGAAGAAAGGTATTGTCCCTAATTTCAAAGAATAAAAGGCGTCGTATAGAAAAAAGAATTTAAAATTGCCAGCTTCTAAGATATCTCCACAGTGCACACCTTGGCGAGACCTTTTTTTACATATTGTTGTGTGAGGAATTCGCGCATGTTGCCTTGTTCGAGCCTTTTTACGCCCATTAACACGAAACGGAAAAAATATTATTTATAAAAATGAAAATAAACATTTTGTGAGTATAAATTTATTTATTGAGTTTAGTAGTTTGAATTGAATGAAATAGTAAATTGTTTAAATAGTTCGCAGCTTTGTACGCGATGGAAGCATAGTTTATTAATATAACGACGTGCCGTATGCAAATTGATTGATGCAATTAGTCCCGTTAATCCTGGGATTTTTATACTCTGATATTCGGTGGTAGGGGAACAAATTAAGTCATGGTTTCGGTGGACAGCCCTAACACAAAGCAGTTTTTACCGATTAAATTTCTAAGAACTTTTTAAATAGAAGAATCGGATCACGCTCGAATCGTATGCGTCAGGGATGTTTTCCGTTCGACCACATCGTCGGCAATTAAATATAGCGACGCCAGCAGCGATATAACTTTCGTTTGTGCAGAATGTTTTGCCGTCTACGAATCATTGCTTTCCAGCGAATTATTACGTCGTGCTGTAAAGGCGTATTTCGAAAGAAGTAAAGAAAAGTTACGCACCTAAAAAAATTAAAAAACTGAAATTAAGTCCTTGATACTTTTTAGATTTAAAATGTCTTATAAAGTTGTAAATTCTCTTAGTAATTTGCGACTTTTGCGCGATGAAAAATAGATTAAGAATATAACGATGTGAAGTACGTAAATTAATAAGTTCCAGGAGGTTTTATGCCATGATTGTCGGTAGTGAGAGTACGGATTAACCAATAGTTTAAGTGGCCAGAACTGAGAACAATGCAGATCATTGCCATGTTACGTGCGTACCATTTACTTAATATTTTCAAGCTACGCATTTATATTGCGGCATATCGAGTTTGCTGAGAAACAATGTTTGAAATCCGTCAAAATATTTTGCTAAAACATAAGTCTTATCGCCGCCAGCGTCGTTATACGCGATCGCCGACGACGTGAAAACATCCCTGACGTGTTCGACTCGCGTGTGACCTAATTTTTCTAATTAAAAGAGTACCGTGCGTAATTCTTTGAAATCTAGCCGGTAAGAGCTGCTTTATGTCAGGGCTATCACTGCAATATAGTTTTGATCACGACTCCCACCATCGAAAAACAAGAGCATAAAAACCCATTCGAATAAAGAGTGAGAGACTGTTAACCAAGTAACATTCAAAAGAACGTATCGCCGCAAATCAGCCGCGTAATTTAGTCACAAACATACTCTCCGTGTAACAAGCGCGTAATTTGTTAAACTATACATACTCTTACAATTTTGACATTTGTTACGTGGGTTTTCGTACCACTTCCTCTCGTGAGCGTTTCTGCACCATGAAAACGCGAACAGAAGATGTTCGTAAAATAATAAAATAAGTTGTTTGTTTTAAAATGAGATATACTTTTGGAATACATTTGATTTTATAGAAATGACCGCATTAAATATAATTTCCTTTTGTTTTACTGTGTTACCAGTATGGAGCGGCGAATATATTATTTTATTAATTGACTGTCGATCTGTGTGTCACGAGTTTTGTATCTAAATTAGGCTCTCGCGCTCCCGAAGACGAGAGTTTTTATGCTCTCGTTTCCGAGGCTGGGAGTCGGGAAAACGTTATCCCGACCTATAGTTCAACTGATTTTTAGGCTTAATACAATAAACTCCTTGTGTTTGGAATTCATGGAAGTTACATGCATATGGGTTTTCCAAGCACAAGGCGCCCAGGGCGTTGCAACTTGGTTTACGTCATCTGCGTGCGCTCCAAGCTACGCGCCCGGCGACAAGGAATTTACTTTGTCGCTTGTTAACATTTATCGTTTTTCCACAAATTAGGACGGTTTATATATTTTTACAGTACATTGGTTTTTAAATACTTCGGGTGTTGACCATATGTACAATACATAGGAAAGTTACGCATGTAACAATACATATTTTTATTGTGAATTCTATTATTATTACTTATTTTATTGAAATAAATCAAACACATATATATATATATATATTTATATTAACACTTGGCATGCGGGCAACGTATTTTTACGTTTTTTGCAGTCTGTCACTAGAACGCGGGTCACGTAAAAGTACGTATTTAGTAGATTTGTGGTGGATACAAGCTAACCACCACAAATCTACGAAATACGTACAATTACATGTATCTGTGATATTATGTGCGTATTGTTTACGTTGCTAGGCAACGCTTTTTTCTTCCCACAAAAAAGTGCGAAGTGAAACATGTTTCATATGTAACTTCTGCCGTATTCCTCTTCACAGAGAAAAATGCTTTGAACGGTACCATACTGTAAAAAACTATTAGTTATCGGTTCTACTTGTAGACGTAAAATAAAAAAAAGTTCGTTCATAAAAACGAAGTAGTTTTCGATTTTCTGCGATCCTTTTGAATAACCAAATGTGGTATAAACCACATTATAAAGTTCCATAGCCTTTCTCAAGCTTTTATATTTATACCAAAAAAAAGGGCATAAAAACTTTTTAAAATTGACCCCTCATGGCAGGTCAAGGAAATAAATATTCTTATAATATTCTTGATTTGTATTTTCGTTGGCTTTGCGACACCAAACTTCCGCGCGATTCACGAAAAAACGCCCGCTGCACGCGTAATTCGGCGGCGAAGTATGCCCGCATGCCAAGTGTTAATATACACAACAATTAAGAGTGTCTTGTTTTTTTTATTGTTTATAAAAGTGAAGAACTTCGCTGGAAAACTAAGTAAGTACCACTGGATACTGATACCTTCTTAACTCTTGTCTACCGGATATAGAACGTGTTTCGCAACTTAACAGTTTGATAGCTTGTTGCTCGATATTTTAAATAATAACTGTTTCTCTGTTAAGCGGTAATTAATAAATTTAGTAAACACTGAAGTAAATGATTTCGGGTTAGACCTCAGTGCTTTACATGCACATACTTGCGACAAGTGAATGCTTGTGGGTTACGTCTGTTCGTACAACACGCACACAC
The DNA here is from genome assembly GCA_022817245.1 of Nixonia krombeini. Taxonomy (NCBI): domain Eukaryota; kingdom Metazoa; phylum Arthropoda; class Insecta; order Hymenoptera; family Scelionidae; genus Nixonia; species Nixonia krombeini. Next base: position 10,342 of record JABFPT010002160.1, read on the forward strand.
AAAGGTTGATGGTGACTGCTTACGGGCTACGCCTCATCCCTTATACATCCTGAATTAAATTTATTAATAATTAATAAATTTCTGTTTAAATCGGGGAACGACGTAACTAAATAAATAAACAACTTATTTCAACATTAAATCATTAGTTGCTTTACGCCTTTAGTGAATCCTTCGGTCGAAGTTAGATCGTGGTAGGATAGCGCGAATTGAAAGCGGGGATCATTAATCGGTAGTCACAACTCGTAACTACCCCTTCCTATAAGGCCCGGAGAAATTTATCGAGGAAACTACGCCTTTATGAGCAATACAAACTGCGTGTCAGTGCCTGAATAATAGGAGGGGAGATTGACAAGCCGATGAAACCCACCCTTGAACGCGAAATACGGCGGCGAGTATTTCACACTGAAAATCCATGCGTTTTACCGTGGTGCTGCGGCGAGTGTAGTTTGACGGGAACATTTCGCGATTCTTGTGACGTATGCCGGAATTTCTATATTTTGTTTCGCACGAAACGATTAAACTCACCGTCGTTGCGGAAGAAAATACAAACGGATATCATTCTAGCACCACGAATCTCTCCCCGTATTTCCACAAGCCTCCGGAACACCAAGCCAAAGGTCCGGAATCCATCCGGTCATCGACTTGAATCAAACAAACATCTACCGTTTCCACGTGTAATTATTTGTGTGTTAATCGTACTCATTCGACATATAAGTCTTTGCTTTTCTGTCTGTTCCACTTCCTTTGCCGGTACTTGCGTAAGCAGAATGGGGCAAATTTAAATTTAAACTGATTCGTAACCAAATCAGAGTCCTTAGTCGCGTTGTCAAAGTTAGGGCGGCAAACCCTGACCAAGGACGTGCCAACAATTCTTCTAAAAACGGCTTAGAGTGAATGTATTTTTATCATCTGAGGAAGAGGAGGAGAATGTTCAAGATTTGTATGATCCCAGGGTTAATCAGACAAACATTGTTTCATTTACACGTCCTTGTAGGTTTGCAAGTGATAATTTGCACAGAAGGTCAGATATTGCTGTAGGAACCTGCTACGAATTATCTGTGCCAGATAAATTTTTCGAGGAAATCGCCGAACAAACAAACTTATATGCATCACAGCAATTAGAAGTCTAATGCACGCTGCGCTTGACGAAGTGGACAGTGACAAATAAAAGTGAAATAAAAAAATTTTTTGGGCTAATGTTATGGACGGGATTAGTGAAATTACCAGCCACATATATTTGTATTGGTCTCATGATCCTGTGTATATGTCAGAAACAGGTTTGAAATGTTATTGAGAATGCTACATTTTGTAGATAACAAAAGCAGTAATACTTCCAATCGTTTGTTCAAAATGCAATCAGTTATAACGACTTTGGAAATAAATTTTCGAAAGCATTACAATCCAACCGAGGAGATATGTATTGATGAATCCTTGATTGCGTTTAGTGGCCGCATCATATTTAGGCAATATTTAAAACAAAAGCGCCATAAATATGGAATCAAAATATAAGTTATGCTGTGGATCTGAGTTATACGTATGCTGTTCACGTATATACAGGGAACTAAAATCGTAATGCCTTTGCAGAGATTTATTCGATAAGCGACACACGTTATACAGTGGCAATTGTTATACTAGCTTAGAATTAGCGGAAAAATTAATCAATAAAAATATTCATATAGTAGGAACATTACGTTAAAATCGACGAGGAAATCCGGAGCAGATAATATCGAAAAAATTAAAACGGAAAGAAATCATTGCCAGCGAAAATGAACAAGGAATAACAATTTAAAAGTGGAAAGATAAGAGGGACATCTTAGTTCTATCGACAAAGCATTCATCAGAAATTATGAATATTGAAAGTCGATGAGAACACAAGGTAAAATCACAAATTATGGTCGACTATAACAGAGGAAAAGCAGCTGTCGACTTATCCGACCAAATGAATGTCTAGTGCCTACAATAATCCACTACGCAGGTCCATGAAATAGTACAGGAAGCTAACGTTTGAACTGTTATTGACTAATACAGTTCTAAATAATTACATTTTATATAAAGAAGAAGAATATCAGTATTGCTGAATTCCGGAAAAAATTAGCAGTACACCTTACAAGTTGCCGAGAACAATACATTACATCTGGCAGTACTGCAACAACTTCTAAAAAACAACGACACAAACACCAAAAAACCTGTAAAAGTCTCTGCAGTGTGAAAATATTGTAAATCAAGTTATGAAAAAAAATACGACACAATATGATAGAGCAATGATCAAAAAAATGACTAAACGAGTTGTCACATTCTGTGATTCCTGCGAAGAACATTACCGTTTTGATGTTTACCGTGTTTCAATAAACTCCATTAAAATGCTTTAATGATATAATTCTGTAATAAATAAAAATTAAGTAAATTTTAAATAAATTTTCAGGAATTACTTAAAGCAACGTAAACTTTTTAATTTTATATATTTTACACTCTCAGTCACCTGCGTTACATCCACAAAAGATCGTGGACCATCTTTTCAAATCAAATGCGACAACTTTGTTTTCCGTACAAGGATAAACAATTTCCACGTTCAACGAACGTTCGTAGGGAACAATTGTACCTTTTTTTATGTATTTCAACATTTGACGCACAGACTCCGACTTTCTTTCCTCACACTACACTAAAGTCTCATAACAATTTTTTATAATTCCGGTCAGTTGACGCGCAGACCCGAGTTTTCCAGCGAAAACATTTTTTTACTGTTTCCCTTTATCTCCTCTATCCACCTTTCACTCCTAGAAGATGCGTTACCCGCGCATACGGTAACTTTTACTTTCACTTACTTTCTTACAATGTAAACATCTTAAAAATTACATATTGTATATAATAATGCCATTGTCTTTTAAAATAAAAACAAAAATCGTTAATATTTCTTGAAGCCATCCTAACACTCCACATTTTCATGGACAAGCGCTCATCCCTACTCTAAATATCCCATACTCCCACTGCCGCTATTTCTATATATGTACTTTAAACCTGGTGATATGGGGAACTCGCTGTAAAAGATTTTTCCTAAAAGGACACTTCGACTCCGGTCCTACATCTATTTCCGTCAGCGATCATTGCGAAATTTATTACAATTATCTGTTGTCGACAAAGTGCAAACGGTTCTTGGAATAAATATTTCGAACTACATACAAACCTAACGTTCATACCCTTCTAGTTTCAAAAATAACCGTTTTCTCATGAAGCTTTGCCGCTCGAGCTACGCGAAAATCAACACCACGCTGCGGTACGATTCGTCAAGATTTACAAATTTAAATTAAAAAATGAATCAGCTATGTTTCAACGTTTAATTGTTCATATATTAACAGGTTTACAAGGAATGGAATTGTTCGTCTATTTAGACGATATCAAATATCGCAGTCGTGATATGAGCGCCAAGGTATAAGAGCGAAAGCGAACTTACGATCACGCCGAACCGACTGCAATATCCTTACTGGAATCCACTTGTTTCTAACTCCACATGTCACGGCTCGAAAAATTTAGTTTAGCAATTTTCCTAGTCTGCATTATTAACTACCAAAAAAGAATCAGGCATATTTAGAATGTTATTCTAAGCATGTAAATTTAAAGTTATGTACATATATAATGAAATTAATGAAATTTTAATCTCTAAAAATGTGCATGAGGGTAGCTTTCTGACTTTTTTCCGATCGTTATCTCTCGTGTATGAGCAGAATACATGCAAAAATATCGACAGCGTGATATCACAAGTATCGATATCAGAAGTATCGACATAAATAAACATTTGACCTCTAATTCGTAGTTCTTACGCTAGAATTAATGAATGACGATAATGAATGGAATAAACGTACGCACAATCACATATACAGAAATAATGCTATATGTGATGTGAGGTATAATATTCCGTCATTTCTTGTATAAGAATAAATATACAAATAATAAATACATTCATAAATGCAACAACAATAATAAATATAGTGAATTAATAATAAATCATAAAATATAATAATTAATGATATTAATTTTAAATTAATAAAAAATATAAAATAATGCGCCAAGGTATATGCTGTAGCAACATCTTGTACAGTAATATTCCGAATTTCTATATTCATTGAATGTAATATGTATAAGTAATTCGAGAAATGAAAAATTTTTGAAACTCAACATATTTCATAATATAAAACATGTACTTTTAATTCTCAAGTCATTGGCACTTAACAGTTTTATGACACCTGGGTTATGCAAACAGTTTCAAAATCTACTTGGTGGTCCGTTTTTTGTGACAAATACAATTAAAAGATACAATTAAAAAGTTAAAAATGCATATCCTGGAAAAGAATATGTCTTTTTGCTAGTGTTAGTCGGAAATATTGTACATTTTGTAGACGATATCATTGAGTGTATGTGAATTCTGCAATCATGTGAATAATCATTTTAAAGAATCGTGATGGTAAGAAAGACGGACAATGCGTCTATGGTAAACGTAATAGCAAAGTATCTTTCTTAATAACTTTAATTCTATCACTTTGGCTCACAATAAGCGCCAAATATGTAAGAATTTTTAATTTAGAAAAGTTATACTTTACGCTGCATATGTACTCTTTAATTATGTTTGTAATTTTTGCAGATATGATATCTTTTATAATGTAACAGATACTGTTCTCTTGTTCTGTCGACTACCACCTTTAATTGGTAACATATATAATATAGATCAGTTATTGAGTTTCCTTTGAATCCTAATTTATAAATGGAAAAACAAAATGCACATTTCAGAAATAGTTTGTTAAATTATTTCCGAAAAGGAAGGAACGCATAACAAGCATAAAAAAATTATGTGACATATATGTTAGTGTCAAAATTGGTTTGTCAAATTTTATTAGTGTTTTTCACTCGAATATGCGCAACGATCTGATTATCCAGTTGTAGTTGATGAGAGACATATCGAAGCCAATGCCGTTTAAGATCGTCATAGCTCAACACGTGAAAACAGATTGGACATGTCAAGAAACTCGATTTATGGGTCTCTCATCATTAAGGAAATTCATTGGTCGCAGCGCATTAGCACTTCTAAAACGCAACGAAATTGATCCATTTTTGATACAACTGATCATTCACGAGAAAAAGTAGAAGATCATAACAACATTAATCGAAAAAATCGCGGGTGAAGCAGAATTACTCAGCTCAGACAACATAAAAAACTGACATTCGCCAAAAAAAGATTATGCTGTCAGTTTGGTGGGATTATAAAGGAATTCTGCACTTTGAACTTTTACAAAGAAACCAAATGGTTAATTCAAATGTCTACGTTTAACAACTCACCAAACTGAGCGTTGCACTTCATAAAAAGCAACCAAGATTAGCAAAATGTAAGGGTATTGTTTTTCAACTCGATAATGCAGAGCCCCACACGTATCTGGTCGCTCGACAAACACTATTGGAGCTAGTTTTTTGATGGTAAAAATCAGAAGTTTTATGAACATGGAACTATGACGCTGTCTCAAAGATGGATAAAAATGGAAAGTATCTAATTTAATAAAGTTATATTTTCAAGTAAAAATTTTTAATTTTTCGTCTTACTTAAAATATACAGTTATAAATTAAAATTTGTGTAAACAAAATTTTATTTTTAAATTAAATATTCAGTAAAAATATTGCAAAAATAAAAATTTTGGGAAATTGTAATTGCGAATTTTTGAAAACCTGAAAAGGAACAAATAAAATTTACATCTATCTATCTATCTATCTATCTATCTATCTATTTACATTGTAAATGTGGCTTTTGTTGTAGTATTTCGGTAACATCCCATTAAAGCGTCCTCTAACAAAATCAATATCATTCTTGCATGGGATTATGGTTACTACTTACTTTTTATTTACACTCCTCAGTATTCGTTTTCTTGTATTTTGTCAGGATATGCATTATCTATTTGTCTATTATGATAAACTTCATCCCGATTATAATGAACAAAAGCTAATTATAAGACAATAGTTATTCATTTAAAATTTTCATTACTCACCGAACGGGCTAGTTTCACTATTTAAATAAAGTACTTCAATAACTTAATAAAATCATACTTTGCGGCTACTATTAGATCCATCGACAGTTATAAATCAATATGAGAATAATAACGCAAATTTATGCGAAACACCTAACATGTGATGGGAAAAGGGCAGTGATGTCTGGGTCGTAGGGACTTTAAGATGATCTCTTGAAGTAGTAGAACTCTAACAGTAGAAAAATGGATCGCCAAGTAGATTTTGAAACTGTCTGCTGAACCCAGGTGTCATAAAACTGTTAAGTGAGAATGACTTGAGAAATAATATTTCATAATATGAAATATGTTTAGTTTCAAAAGTTTTTCATTTCTCGAGTTATTTATACATGTAACTACTTTGAAAGAATTATCTGATTTCATTGCTTTCAGTGAATATAGATTTTGGTAGTATTAGCATACAAGATGCTACTACAGCATAACTTGGCGCATCTTTTTTTACACGCAAAGATTTTTTGTGTGACTGTTATTTACGCTAGGACTTCTTAGAACATTGTAATCAATATTTGAATTTAATTCAAAAGCTCCGCGAGGCTAATTTAAAATTACAGCCCAATACACGTAAATTTCTACGCCATGAAGTTACGTATTTAGAACACATAATTATGGAGAACGGATTAAAAACTGATCCCAAAAAACTTGAAGCTGTACAACAGTTTACTAAAAATGCTGAAAACATAAAACAATTCTTAGGTCTTGCAGGTTATTATGGTAGATGCATAAATAAACTTTCACAAATATCAAAACCTTTGACTAAGCTTCTACGAAAGGATATTCCATTCGAATGGGGTGCCGAACAAGAAACTGCATTTCAAACTTTCAAACAGAATTTATGTGAAGAACCGGTTTTGTAATATCCCGATTTCGGGAAATCATTTGTGTTCACTTGTGCTCACTAATGCAATTGGGGGCATATTAAGTCAGGAGCCGATTGGAAAAAATCAGCCTTACGCATAAGTTTCGCATTTGCTTAATAGTGTCGAAAAGAAATATAGTACCTATGAAAAGGAAGTTCTAGTGATACTTTTCTGTGTATCTCACTTTCGACCGTATCTTTATGGTAGGAAATTTACTGCTGTAACCGACCATTGACCGTTATGCTGGATGCAAAACGCGAAAAATCCAACGTCGTGTTTAACGAAGTGGCCATTAAAACTTGAAGAATACGATTTTAACATGATATACAGAGAAGAGAAGAGTTATTGCGCAATCCAGTAATAAACATGAACAATGGTACATGTTTAAATAATGAAACGTTGGAAACCCAACCAACTGAAGTTAAACTGTTCAAAACTATCATATTTGATGATTTTAGAACTCAGAAAGTAAAAGAAAATAACTCAAGAAGTTTAACACCACGTGATTGCGATCATTTAGAAAACATCCAAACTATACAAATGGCTATGTTCCCGAGAAGGTCAGAAAGGGTCCCGAAACCTGCAATAAGCGGACAACACTACAGGGACGAATTCAAAAAGAAAATTTAAAAACCGGAAAATGAAGAAGCTAAAATAACAAACGACTTTGAGGGCTATACGGAACGACACATATAGGATGTTTTAGAAAACTTAGTTTCGGGACAAAACATATTTGAAACCCAGGATCAGTTATATATGAGAAAAGACAATTATGTATTTTTTCTTAAAACAAACAGAGTGCCTGCTGACGAAGCAACAAAGTCTTTTGCGAAAAAACGCAATATTGGGCATTTCGGGAAAATTGAAGTTGATGATGTTAAGGTTGTAAAAAAGGGACTACGGTACTACGTAGCTTTGTACGTACAATATGATGCCAAGGACCTCGATGAGGAAGATAGTCGAAAAATAGTGAAAGGAACTTTCAAAAAACTACTAGAAATCGTAAACAGGTACGAAATAAAGTCATTTAGCATATCTAAAGTAACAGAAATTTCAGAAATAACCTGGGAAAATATTGCCGCCGAACTTTACAAAATTTTTACGGGAAAACACGTACGCGTCACTATATGTTTAAATATTGTTGAGAACACTTCGATTTCTACGAGATATGATTTAATAGAGGAAGCACATTGTTCAGCAATAGGAGGTCATAAAGAAATAACGAAAACATATGCTAGGTTGCGCATAAACTACTATTGGAAAAATATGAAAGACGAAGTACAGACTTTTATTGATCAATGGTTGCAGTATAAATTAAAGAAACTAATTCGCGTCCAAATGAAACAACCTATGACAATTATCGATACTCCAAGCATATGAAAAAATGGCACTAGACATAGTGACACTATTCCTAGTCATAGAAAACGGTAATAAATGTGTATTAACAATGCAGGATTTATTAACAAAATATTGCATTGCCACGTCTCAGCCTCAGAGCTTGGTGCCCAGAGTTCGTCGTCGTAACAAGGACATTAACTCGTTTTCGAATTAATGCCCTGAACAAGATTTTGCCCTACTGTACGTACGCAAGGACGGGCCAAGGAAATGTAAGGAAACAATTGAAGAATTCCCGGTGACTTAATCAATTAAAGATTATTATTAATACCAACAAAGACAATATGATATAAAAATTACCCGAGAAAGAAAAGAGAAACGCACCACACTGTCATGATTATGTCATGAGATTTTGACGAAAAATTATGTGCTCTTAAGGAACCGCATATCGTTCGCGTTTCACGTACTCTTTAAGTGTTTAGAAGCGGCATATGAAACGTCAAACTTTACTATTTTAAAAGAATAACGTTCGCATTTTATGTCTAATACACAGAGCATGCTGGCTCAGCATGTTACAGCATTGGAATGCCGGTACCCGATGCCACTGCAGTCAAGAAGGCGGAATCGCGGAAAAATTGCGATTCGCTATATTTTATCTCGCGAACGCGTATGTTCACTTCAATTAATCCGAATAACGAGTTAAATAATTTACTTATCGAAATTTCACGACGGAGTACATCGAAAAGTTACGGTCAACATAAAAAGAAAAAAAGCCAGTCAAATAAAATAATACTTACACATAATCTTTTCCAAAATTGCAGGCAAAACTCTCATAAATTTGTCTGGTTATGTGGAGAAACCAAATTAGCACAACATATATATAACTTATAGTTAAGTTCGTTTTATTTAAAATAATTAAATGAAAGAAATCCAATTACAAATACAAACACGAATACAAATGCAAATAAAAATACGACATACAAATACAAATACGAATGAAAGTGCAAAATACAAATACAAATTGGCACAACTGTTCAAGTTAAGAATCTAAAGTAATAAAATGAATACAAATCAAACTTAAAAATAAATAGAACCGAAAAATTAATATGTATATAAGACAAAAACTTAAAAGATAAAAGACGAAAAATTAAAAATATATAATAGAACGACTTGTGATGAGTCAAATGTTGACCCGTCAAAAGTTTTCATTTTTTGTGTCCAAGAGGAACCAGTGTCACGCTCGACGATTGTCGGGAAGCGCTCTCTTACAGGTCAGATAAATAAGTCATTAAGCTAACTGAGATTTTCTGTATTTAAATACTATGTCTTTGAATAAATGTAATAACGAAACAGAGCTCGGATGTAGTATCGGTATTGCTTCACCGCGCAGTTTATTACCTTGAATTTGTCAATAACGGCGATAATGTAAATATTATTGATTATAGCGCGCTCGTCGGATTCGAAGTTAAACGGTTGAGTGTTGTGTGCGTGAAGTAATTTTTATGGATGAGTATTTTAGAGAACGAGTGATCTAAGGAAGTTATCGAGATGATTGAA
>JABFPT010002162.1:0-13898 GCA_022817245.1 Nixonia krombeini
ATGCAGTTCGTAAAAGTTTCTTATTTTTATATTTTCCATTATGTCTTATTAAAATTATGAAGTTGATATTGACTAGTTAAAAAGTATAAGATACATGAACGTGGACCTGAACTTTTATTATTATAGTTTGTTCATTGCTTTTTGGTACTTCTTTGGTGATATCGACAAATATTGCAATGCGAGGCGATGCATATGAAAATATTTTATAATAGGTATCACAATCTGAAAAAGAATAAACTCTTAAATGCTTAAATTTATACTGAATTTTAGCAATGATGGCACATGAGATATAAATAGTTTGTACCTGATGCAGCGCAAATAGTGCCACAAATGAAAATCAATGAAAGTCGTATAAGAGATAACGATGCAACGACTGTGGAAGTTGCAATCTTCGAACAATCTTTGGTAATTTTGTACCACAAAGTTTTCGTACGATCAGTCTTGCCTGATGAGTCAAAGGCAGCGGTGTTCTCGCGGCCTCCATAACTAAAGCCTTCTGAGCATCTGTTAAACTACTCGACCTATAACGACAGAAAACGAGATCACAGTGCTGATGCATTTAAGAAATTGAGTCATAATGATTGCATAAGTCAGAAACTTCACCTGCGAATCATGCAGGGATCAAAACTCTCCGCCGCCTCGAGCAGAGCCTTCAACAATCTTGGCTTATCCGCTGTATTTTGCAACGAATTAAGTATTCCGTGTGGATCTCGAAATTGGGTTTTTATGACCACACGAGCCCCATATTTTAATAGTAATGCCACAACCTCAACCGAAGGGTTCTCATTTGAAGCCACGTATTCTGCCAAAACTGGGCGTAAAGACAATCCCTCCTCACTGCGAATCACAAGGTTTGGATCCGCACCTCGTTCTAACAACATGCACAGGATTTCCAATCTATTGGGTATATTATCTGCGCAAGCTACATGAAGTGGAGATCCGATGATGGGTGAAGTTGCGTTGACGTCAGCACCTTAATATTAAAAAAATTGCATGGTTATCGTTAATATTCTAATTAATAATAATGATGATGATGAAACTTATAATAATAATAATGATGAAACTAAAAAAAAATAATTCCAATTATTATTTAATTTTTGTGTAGAATTACCAGCTTGCAATAACATTTCGACGATCGAAGGATCGCCCTTAAGTATCGCCAAATCCAATGCGGTTGGTTTTTGGTAATCAGGACCGAGATCAAGCCTAGCGCCTTGCTTCAGGAGAAGATTAATGACTACTGGATCGCCACCAAGAATCGCGTAATGTAGAATCGTTCGATAGTCGTGTCTGGCATCGGCCATCGCGTTTACATCTGCTCCATAGCTGAGTAGCAGTAACACCGAAGCAACACCCTGAAAGAGTATATTGTTCGTTAATGCAATATCCTAATTATTGCCAGCCAATTACCGACATTAAATAACAGTAGATATAATTATAAAAGACTAGTGGATCCCAATGTGCGACCTTCCTTTGTCTTTTTCGTTCGCATCGAGAATAATTAGATACTTAAGAATAGTACTGCATTTTATAAATATATCGATGTAAGATTAATAAGTTCTTTGTTCACATTACACTTAAATACGTGTCTTCATGCTACCTATATTATACGTAGGAATTTGGAATGTCGAAAACTATCGACCTTACTTTTCAAATATATTCTTCAATTTGGAAAGAACCTTTTCTCTGACTTTTACCTGCGGCAACCGTGCAGCTTTCATTAATGGCGTAAGACCAGCACGATCTCGTGTGTTTGGGTGAGCACCAAACGCCAAAAGCAATTCCATACATTCCAGATCAATGGGGGAAACTAAATTAATTTCCGAGCCAAAGAAGTACCTCTTGTTAGGGTTAGCTCCCGCCTCCAGCAATGTCTTTGCTACCTCGATGTGACGATTCCTCAAGGCCAAACGCAATGGCTCGTCGCATAGCGTGGTCCTACAATTGAAATGTACAGTTATATATGCTCAGTTATGATTATTATTTCAACTATAATAGAGATAATCATGTGAAGCAAAACGCGCATACCTGGGGAATAATTCGTCGGTATCCTCCCGATGATCTACTTTCGCACCATGCTTCAACAACAACTTGACCAAATCTAAATACCCATGTTCTGCTGCCAGGTGGAGCGCTGAATAGCCGCACTCGTCAGTAGCGTCAATATCAGCACCGCGCACTAATAAAAGCTGAGCAGCTTCCTCATATCTGAAGGCATTCTTAATTTAACTGAACGTAATACGTTGCAACATAAACTTCGATGCGATTTAATGAAAGTAACATATTATGTTTGTATTTTAATATTTTTTGCTTCATAATATACACTTAATTTATATCAAATCAAATAAGACATATGCAAATAAAAATGTTTAAAAAACTTGTTTAAAAATTTAATTATTCCAAATATTTGTAACTTGAAATTAAAAGTTAAAACGTTATCATAAAACGAATAATTCGTGTGTTGATCAGTGAAGTGAAATTATAGAATTCAGATGGAATTGTGGAGGATATCTTACCTCTGCCAGACGGCGTAATGAAGAGGCCTGAGGCCCTGAGTAACGGGCTCATTTGGCTTAGCTCCGCACGCAAGAAGGATCCGTATTTCATCCAGCGGCTGCATGCGAATTATCGCATCAGCCAGTTCCCGCTGCAACGGATTCGCGATGCATTCGGCCGGCATCTGAAGTCACGTTACGAAATAGCTTTATTGCATAATTCGGAAGTGGCAAGAAACTAACCCGTGTGTGATGTATTACACACGGGTTAGTTTCTCATTAGACTTAGTGTGTAATGTATGTGCATACGCGTTTGTAATATGTATGCATATTGCCTGTCTCGCATGCACAAATATTTGTTGATTAAAAATTGCGTCGATACAAAGGGTTATATATGTTACTGACATTTATCTAGCACGTTTTTATCGGCATTGTGTCAACGAATAAATTGCTTATTTAAAGCTGTCTTGATATATGAAAATAATTAACTGTTAATCGATGGTCATTACCGCTACAGAAATATATCGAAAATTATTTATTACATGAGTCACACGTGGTGTTATCAAATTAAATTCAATTAGTATTTTAATTATATTTACAACTAATGGTACATGAATTTATATGAACAAGTACTAATAGAACAAAGTACAAGATCTTAATACGCACACGTATCTTTAAATATATGCTGAAACGTTATTTCTATCGATAAAGTCGAACAACAATACATGCATAAATCACCGAACATTAATTAAATTGCAAACAATTGTACGCACTCTGGTTACAAACCGGATTTCGCTTTTAAGCAAGTAAATTTTCTGGAATAGAAGTAAAAGATTACGTTACTAAATTATTTTGCAAAGCAAACAACTGATCTTGTTAGGTGCACGGTAACGACGATTTTCATGTTGACTCATGTGACGTTTGAAATTGACATAATAAAATTTAAATTCTGTTTATATTCGAAAATATTGTTGTTAATTACTTATGTCGTTCAGTGTACAAAAGTATCCATGGTTTTGTAATGATTAATTTGTAATGACTTACCGCTGATTTATCAATTTAAATATAACGTTAGCACTGTATTAACGAATTAAGCTGTTTTGTAGGAAAAATTCAAAATTAAGAGGCAACGGCATATTTTAGCTACACGTTATAAGACGAGTTGTACCAGAGACTACATCGCCTTGCGAAAATTGCCGATACGCAGCGTTGTTCCGAAAAACAGGGAACCTCAATCGTTGCGTTTGCCAAGAAAACGACGCAAATTTGGCGGTGATGCCGGAAGTTCCATTGGCGAAATACACGCAGTCTACCAACGACAATCAACGGGCGAACGTATGGCACATTAAAAACCGTATGCCTTGTCTTACAACATTTGCCTGTTTTTTGTCATCTCACTTCTCGCCATATAAATTCTATCTTGTTAACAACAATTAACCAACATTTAATAATATCGTATGTCACACTTTAAGTAACGTATTTTATTTTAGGAGAGTCACGAGTTTTTCGGAAATGTAAGTTGCAAGTCTGCACCGAACACGAATCGTCCCGTTATTTATAAAGATTAAATATGATGGGCCACTTTCATGTACGACGTGTAACTACATCGTAGTCTTACAGTGCCAAAACAAGCGTGTCATCATTAAACGAGGAAATGGTCATCTTTTTTATTACTACCAATAGGTAACCAAAGTTAATTTATTGAATGGTTTCCTAAGGAGATCAGTCCCATGTGCTCGATGACACGCGATGGAACTGACAAAGTCTCGTTTGTATTAGAGATGAAGCGTAAGTGCAACGTTACTTCTCATCATGCAACTATTAATAATCGAATGATCGCAATTGATCGAGAAGTGGCAGCAGCGGCGGTGGAGTCGGTTGTCAACGACTCGCACAGCGAAATGAGAGCAAGAGAGAACGAGGATGAGAAAGATGCAGAAAATGACGTATGTAGGACGGGGCAAAAAAGCGAGGGTTCCGAAGCTTGTTACATAGGAAAGCCGTGGAGCTTGGAACACCGTCGTATTCGTCGTTTACTTACGTCGAAGATCGTACGGTGCTCCAGCATGTAGGAACTGTGTTATGAACTGCCTTCTTCGTTGGAAACTCGGTCCTATTTAAAGCTTTGCACGGCGATTCCTCCAAAAATAACACAAAGGGATCATGCGGGAGCGTGCGCATAAAGAAAACGAGGTAGATGGAGAGACAAAGACGGAACGAAGATGCAGCGGACTCTTCTCGAACTACGCAATTTACGTGTCGCCACTCGCCGCTCTACCTGCGCGACTTTGACGCACAATAAGAGAAATGCCTACCCCTTTTTTTTTAATCGAAAATCATACATACCGAATAAATCTACTTATGAACACCTCTCGAGTTAGAATTATCTTCTCACTGCCATCTTTAAATTGTATTAATTAAAAAAATTATACTTTTTACGCCTACTGCTGGTATCGTCGTTATCGTTTGTACAATTGTGAAAAAGTTACAAGGAATAATTGATTGTAAAATTTTTTAGAATCTTTATGGGATAGAGTAAACGAAATTGTACGAAAGAATACATTTTCCCAGATGTTGCATTCCAGACAGGAAAATCTAAAAATAGTAACATAGATTTAATTTTTAACGGGTTTTCCATGGCCTTGGGACGTAGAAATAAGTGGGAAGGTTGTGTCGAATCAACAGGTAGTAAAGTATATTACAACGCTGACAGTCGCTGTTTTCACCATGTACTATCGATCGTACGGTCTTCGCAGACACTGAACAATAAAGGGGGAGAACGGCGTTTTTGTTTCCGCGCGAATCGCGTCGCAACGTCTGACGCTGTATTACATCTCACTTTTATAAAACCGAATTTTGCACAGATATTTTGTTTACGTATAACTATATTAAAAGTAGAAAATGTATTGAAATGGTATGCGCGTACAAATGCAAGCATTCATTGGCGTGACATAGAAAAATCTATGAGTGAAAATAGATTCGCCGAGACAGGTTCAGAAGAAGCAAAGGATCACACGTATATACGCGGAACACGACATGAAGCGAAAGCGAGTGCATTGCACCCTCTGTACTTATTTAAACAAAGCGCCCGACGCCGCAGAGCCGCGCTTTCCCAGAAGCTGTCGCAAATGTTCTCTCCTCGATCAACTCGCTTCAGTCAAAGCAAACAAGTCCGTGTTGACGCGAAATGAAAGGACACCGGTGACTCCCTAAGATTTAAATTAATGTTTCATTTATAACCATAAAAATTATTTTTGACGATATTCGTTAAAAAAAGTAATTTATAAGTATAGTTTTTTTTTTAATTAACGATCATACGATGTTTTATTGGTGTACTGTAAAAGCTTGGTACACTGAAGGTTAGAATGATTCAGAAAATTCTTTAGTTAAAAGGATGTACGGGTTGTTATACAGGTGTAGAGAAAACTGAAAGGAAACCGGTTCTGCACTCTTTGTGCCATAATTTTTAAAATCTTTCGAAAAGGGCTCTTCGATTCCCACGAGTCAGATCGTGTCCCCTGTCATTGATTGTTCCCGTTGTGGGGGAAATCGCGCGACACCCGCACGTAAAAAGTCGGCATTGTAGTTATTTTCTTGATGAAACGGGGAGGACTTGGGTTATGACAGAGATGTAGAAGATACCGTATACATATATATATACATATATATATATATGCCGGTATTCAGCCGTACTTTTACCGCGTGTTCCTATGTACATATGTGTACATGTTAGAATGCATATGTACTCTGTTCGTATATGTTACAGAACGTGCACGTGGTCAAGAGAGCAAAGTCCGCTGATCGATTTCAAGGCCACCAAGGTCGTCCCTATTCTCTTTCACACGCGATGTGAAAATGGTTTCTCCCACTCTCATTTCTTCAACACAAGCCGCGTATGCTCTCACTGCCAAGACTTCGAATAATTAAATTTATGAACGCTTTATTCCTTCATCCACGTGCATACGCACTCTTGTTTACAAGCTAGTGAAAAGCGTATATTAATGATGCACGTGAATTTCGCCGGTTGCTGAAACGGAAGAAAATTAGCACTCGTACATCACATATGTCATATACTTCGTGTTTATTTTGTAAACGTTTCAAACCTTTGTTCGAAATCCCTATTCAGAATGTTATGTGTGTATATTTGCATGTGTGTGTATACACATCAGAGAAATTAATTTTGCTAAATTATAAGATCGTTGTTGTGTGTATGCGTGTATGTTTGAAATAGGTATTTCAAAGATACTTCGTGTATAAATTTATTTTCCATTTGCATAGCAGGAAAAAATGTTTCCTACACCAAATATATTTCTGGAAACACTGCGTAAATAAACACTTGTAACAGACGAAAATTATAACGTAGTTACTCGAGGTGTTTCATGTTAACACGTTGAACGCCACGCGCTTTTCATATAACATGTTCAGGGAACCACAGTATATAATTTTCATTATGCTCAGCATATAATGGTAAAATAGTAAATATGAGAGTGAAAGAAAAAATAAATGTTGTTAAATAGTGTACTCTTTGTTACACAATGTCATCTACTTACTTACATTGTTTGAAAAATTTAAGATTATTTTAAATAATATAAATATCATAAAGTAATAAAGTTACGGCCCCATTGAGAAGGCAACCACTGTGGCAGTTAACGTGTTAATACATTCCATTTCTTTATTGCAACATTAAAAAGAAAGAACACAGTGACTGATAACAGAATAAATTACATGGCCAGAAAGAAACTTTGTTGCGTGTACAATAATTAAAATCCCTATTACGTCGAATACTATTTTGAAACAGTCTATTCAGAGAGTAATATATTTTTAGTAAAAATATTAATATGTCGGCGTAGGAAAGGCGTGATGTGAATTGCCGTTAGTGCAATATAATGAAAAAATTCAATACTGTTAAAATTGCTTATATTGATATTTTATTCAAAATGTAGTATATAGAAAATACATTTTATTTGCAAAACGTAAACTAATCCGAATTACACATCATACGTATAAAAAATAAATAAAATGAGAATAAAAATGAGGCACAAAAATTATGAATTCCATAGTAATGTGTACCTATAACAAAAGTGACCAAAAAAGTATATCTACAATGATAATGATTAATATTCGATAATCAGATATCAGTTCTTTCTTCACAATCGAAGATCCAAACGCGAAGTAAAAAATCTGCAGGCTGCAGCACTAGTCGAAAGGAAATAATAAGGGGCGCCTCGTTTTTAGAAGTACTTTTATTAAGAAATACTTTGCATTCATTAAATGCCTTACGATTGTAATTACTGGTAATTAGAATAACTATTGTTATAGCGCTGTTCTAAATATTTCTAAGTATGTAGAAGCATGCTTCACTAACACATTTTATACGACCTTAAAAATTATAAGTAACTTACACTTGAAACACAGCTTACATCTTAATCAAAAGAAAAAATACTTCAATTTCTTTTACAAAGATGCGAATTTCCCTGCTCACTCCCTCCTTTAGCTTTCCCTCTCTTTCCCCCTTTCTCTAACTACCTTTCGGTATCTTTTTGCTTTGTTCAAATCAAGGTTACAAGTATGATACTCGTTACAAAGGCGCTTGAAGGAATAACTTTCGAGCTACAATATTGTAAAGTTACTTTTTGACGCAGTTCATCATTATTTATACAATTTCTGTTTTATGTTCGCAAATACAATTATGGAGCCAACGAAGACTTTGTTACACATGTAAATGAATATAAGAAAAGACCAAAACGGGTCTGTATCTTTAGTTAAACACCTTTTGTCCATTCTCTCGGTTTCTTTCACACTCTTTATCTCCAAACTCACACTCTCTCTCTTTCTCTCGCTCTCTCGCTCTCCTCTCCCTGAATTAGATTTTGGAAATATCGAACGCTTCGAAAATGCCACTTTTCTCGTCCGACTACTCTTCGAGTGTACACTACTACTTACTTACATATTATACGTATTGGGTTTTTTGCTTTGTTTGTCAGTACGCAAAACTCAAAAATGCTCTCCGGGGATTGAAACTGTGATCATAAAAGTGCCGCCGCTGCTGCTTCCTTTAATTATTACGAGCCGAAATGAAACGCGTATAAAACTAAAAAACAAAAAAAAAGAGACACGATTAAAATGAAAGGCCAGAGCGCGCTCATACTTTTTATAACAACAAAAACTTAACAATTTCAATCCCTGGAATGTCGCCGGAAAATAATATAAAACATTACAAATAAACTCAGATCATCAATGTACAAATCTCCGACCCTTAGGGCCAGCGGTTGACACGTCGCATAAATAAACTTACAAAAAAGAAAGAACGGAGCAATGCACTATACTGAATTTCAGGTTTGACTCGTTGATTGTAAAAAAACAACAAAAAAAATACGAGTCACGTTCGAGAACCAAACTCCCCAACGGGTTGATGTCCCATCTACGTAATAATACCACTGTGAAATATATATATATATAATATATAAAAAGAGATGGTGACGTAAAGCGACTGTGAAAATTAAATAATGTCCTGACTCAAAAGTGGCTACTTACGTATACTGCTAAAAAGTGGCTAAGGTAAGGTAAGGGGTA
This sequence comes from Nixonia krombeini, assembly GCA_022817245.1. Taxonomy (NCBI): domain Eukaryota; kingdom Metazoa; phylum Arthropoda; class Insecta; order Hymenoptera; family Scelionidae; genus Nixonia; species Nixonia krombeini. The sequence continues at coordinate 9,069 of JABFPT010002162.1, forward strand.
TCGAATGGGGGTGGCGGGGGTGGGTCGTTAAATATCATTCGTCTTTGATTGTTGTTTTCAGTTTCACGCTGCGAAACGTCATTATAATACACGATGAGTATGACACGGAGCTTTACCTAAAAATATAAACTGTTAGATGCGCTGAGCATTACTGGCTTAAGCACTCTGCTAAGTTCGCGTAAAATGCAATGTTACCTTTATTATTAGAAATCTAATTGTTTCTTCATTGGTTTGAAATACTGGTTTAGATATAGAACTATATAAAACCTTTGTCAACTGGAACTCTTAGAACAATGATTTATACCTTGCTGCATGTGGAAAGAGTGCTATATACAAAAAAACCTTAGTTTCTTTCTTGGTCGCTGTAAAAATTGTTTCGCTCGCCCCCTCTTTGTTCTGTCTTTGTATCGAGATGTACCTCCACGCAAGACGAAGAAAACGACGACTCGTTAACAAACGTAAGAGTAAGGAAGTTACTATAAACTTAAGATTATGATAGCAAAACTACGGTTATAATAAAGTACGTGACAGAGACTATCTATGTTACAGCATGACGCTTCTTCTACGACGGAAACGCCACTACAATTTCGGTACAGTATCCCTTATAACTTACAAAACGCAAGTAACGCAATTATACATAGTACATAATGATATATATACATACATATATATATACATATATATAAATACACACATATATATACATATATATGTATGTATGTATAAAAGAGAGAACTAATAAGCGATATTCCATTCTAAGTCTTCCGAGTGTAACCTAATCATGTATTCGGCACTCTTTCCAGCTTATGCTTCATCGCCTTTCTCTTTTTTTCTTCTTTCATTTCCATTACTTGTCGATCGCTTGATTATTGCATTGAATGGAAAAATATGGCTTTATTTGAATGCTACTTAACAAAGGCTATACACATCGCGCCTCAATGCGTCGCGTAATGTCGCCATTTTTTTTCTTTTACTGTCATGTTGTGAGAATTTCTTTCGAAAGGCAACACCGCTTGCGTAGAGAGTCGCGAGGACAGCAACACCCGGCATGCTCGTGGCTCTCGGCGCTAGCGATAAAATAGTGTGACCGTCGGTATTACATATTCCATCACTTTTTACTTTGCTTCTTTCATTCTTTCTTTACACTAACATGTTAAAAGCATTATACTACATACATTATAATCGTATATAGCTTCTCTTGTCTTTCTCGTGGAGCCTAACGTAGCTAATGTTATACTTTAAACAAATACAAATTTTCCTCGTACTGCGAAATTCATTATGATACGTCGATTACATTATATATACTACGGGCAGAAAGAACTTGCTTTCCATTAAGAGCGTCTACAAAAATATCTGTATAATAGAGTAAAGAGTGCAGTTTCCTAGAGTTACTATGTAAACGTTAATACGCGGCAAGTGCTCTTATTCTTCCTCTTCTTCATCATCATCTTCATCTCCTTTTTTTTTAATCTTTAACCTTGCGCATAGTGACTATTCTTTCGCGCGCCCTTTAAACGCGAGAATCATTCGATTATAGGATCATTTAATTCTCTTTTTGTTTTGTATCTTAGTGTGCACACCACGAACTCGCTGATGTGCCAATATGGTTTTACAGTCAGCGGTTGCTGTAGTGTCGTCAGTGTACCTTTTTTCTCATTTATCGTCGATAAAAGGGTACAAAGGAAGGAGAACGAAAAGAAAAGAAAAAAGGGCCAGGGAGGAAAGGAAACATCGCATTTGCTGGTCTTACATTTGATTCGCGTTCGTATATTTCCTCGGGATATATCGTCACTGGCGAATTTGCAGTTGTAATGTGTGTATATGTATATATATGTATATGTAAAAAAAGCCTAACAAAATACTACAATCCGGGTAACACGATAAACGGGAAAGTCTAGCCCCAAACGCAAAAGCCGCAAACATTGATTGATCACAGCATAAGAGAATCAATTTTGCTCAATTTTTGTTCGCTTTGTTCTATCTCTCATGAGGATGAAAATATATGGTATAAGTAGAAACAATGATTGTGCTCAATAAATAAATGTATACGTTGTAAAAAATGAGGGATTATATCAATGCAATGACATGTTTTGCTGTTAAAAAGGCAGTCTCGTATAGGAAGGCATCTTTCGTTACTGGCTATATACGCAATCGTAAGTAAAATAATATGCTGTTCAAGTCAAACCATACTTTCTCACACTTTCATTCACTCTCACCTTCATTCGCCCACTATCACTCATACTGGTTTATCATTAATGAATATTATATAATTGTATTACTCATGACAAATACATTTTTAAACACACACGTATCTAGCCTACGTCTCTAGCATCGAGTATTTTTTGCTTTAGTTCCTACAACATTGATCGCCTCATGCTGTGTACTCAAACAATTTCATACATGATTTATTTACATGGAATAGAGCTGTTCGAGACTCGCTGCTCCTGATCTCGTTTCCACCGAGCACCGATTTGCCTCGTTCGAGATACCTAATCAATTGGTAAACAAGCGTTCGCGGTAGTTTTGGCAATCAATGTATAAGATCTAGTTCTGGTCAGTTATTCAAGGCTCTTTGCGTAAATCTAAGTTACCAAATTGGTTTTGGTAATAAACTGGAGATCATAGTGTGCAAATCATTCACCAAGTCATTCGGCATCTTCTCGCATTCGTCAAATGAGTTCGGGGTGCAACGAGAGCACGACTGTCAAATACAGCATGTACGACTCACATGTCACTTGGCAAACGATTGTTTCCGTCTTTGAATTCATTAAAATACGTTTATGTTAATCTTCCCTGTGGTCGACTTTCAAAGCCTGGAAGTGTTCGTGCGTTCGACTACAACGTGTGCGAAAGTAAATTCTTCGCGTATATAAAACTTACTAACTCATCCACTGAGTCATAATAATACAATAATTAAGAGTAATGATAAGATTGATGTGATTCTTTTTAAAAAATGAAGGGAAGAACGTCAGTCTGAAACAGCTCTAAAGCAGCGACACTCAATTTCTTTGACTTAAGTGAAGTCTAAAAACTCACTACTGTCGTATAGCACTACTGTAGGCTGGAATTTAGGCTCTCTGGCAGGCGATAGTTCATCATGTGGAAAGGCGGACTCGCTGGGCTGGTTGGTTGAATGTTCATGCCAAGATTGCTCGAGCCACGGCCACGTTTTCGCCTTTGCAGAATACCCTTTCGGACCATATAGAAACGAATCGTGCTTATGGGGATTTTATATTTTTCCGAAGCGACTTGGAAAGTCATGCCACGCGCTACCATGTCTGATGCCTGTTTTAGTTCTTCTTCCGAACGCCGCTGTCGTCTTTGGTAACCTACAATATTAAATACGAATATTATTTAATTGCTCTTTATATTATGTAAACTTTACTTTATTTCACTTAATAATATTTTAACATGTTCGCTAAAAATTTGTATTGTTTCTTAATACCTACAATACAAAGAGATATTTTGCTTTTCTTCAACATAAACAGATGGTATATTAAAACAACCTAAAAATAAATTCATCTATTTTTAACATTTAGTTTACGTTCTTTTCATAAAATCTGATACGTCACATGAACCCTATTGTATACGAATTATTCTACATGGAAAAACTTGGATGTAAGACTTATACATTCAAATACACTGAGTATCATTTAAATACTGTAATCTATGATAAATATTTTGTTGAAATATCTACCGAAACGTAAAATGTTGCTCAACAAATGAAAGCGTGTGACTTCAAGGTCAATAACGTGAATCAAATTTTTAAAAACAAGATTTTCTTCTGCCTTCACTTTTCTGCGATTGCGCAACAAATTAAATGTATTCTTGTCCTTTTTAAGTTCACAGTAATAAGTATATTCGAGTATAAATGAAACTTATATTCTAAAAACTGCTGAATAGTGAATTTTAAAAAATTAATAAATGTATCCTGGAGAAAGTTACATGGTCCATCTTAATGATAAACCGTATTTTTAATCTTTACACCGCATTTCATATTATCAATCACTGTTTTGAATCGTTCATAGTTCACATACAGAAATTAAGCAGTAAATGTTGCTCTATTTCTATTAACAAATTTTTTCTGAAGGAGATTTTACCCTTTGTTTTGTCAACAAAGATTATATTCATTTACAATACAAGGCACTTAAGCAAAAAGTTTATTGGAAACAATATTTTACATATTCGAAAGAAACCAATTATCAAAACACTATTAATTTAAACAATGTGCCTTTCCTTGACGTAAATTCATGAGTAGGGTAATAATTATGCTAAATATGCACATAATGTCAGAACTGAAGAAATAATTACGAAATAAAAATTTTACCTTCAATGGCCGGAAAAGGGCTACCTGGGCTGCAATTGTTACTGCTGGGCACGACGCTGATGGAGTAGGGCTTTATATCTTGCTGTTGCGAGAACTGTTCATCCGGTTCCATTTTCACCATGCCCTGAGTCTCGGTGAGAGTAGCCTCACACGCGCTCAGGGCCTTTTCCAGGTGTTGTAATGCTTCGGTGTGTTCCATGTTGATGTAGTTGGATGTGCTACCGACATTTTGCATGGTACTGGTATTGGAAGGAGCTGACGATGGTGATGCAGTTTCACTAGCTGGCATGATCGAGGTATCCAAGAAGTCGGAACTTGTTAAATCATTTTCAGTCATTGTAGTATCGTCACCCTTAAAGTCAGATGAGATGCTCATCTCTGGCGAATTCATAGGTTCCTGCGTATTTGAACTGGTTCCTTGTTGTTGGTTGATGGTTTCATTTATAGTGTTGTCTCTTCCCTGAGTTGATAGGCCACGAATCTAAAGAAAGGCAATTAATCAA
>JABFPT010002172.1:2024-14241 GCA_022817245.1 Nixonia krombeini
CGTAGAAGCGAATTTCTTGATATAATTATACGATATGTCATAAAAGCTGCATCTGCAAACCAAACATTGTTGACCGTCCGACGCAAAATGCTCATTCGCGTTTCGTCGAGTCACTGCGTATATTTCGATAAGAAATAATTTGCCTAATGTAAGGTTTCCATGTGAAAATGCGTCATTTTGCGACACAACGAAGCTCGTCGAGGCGGTCGTGGAGGGAGCGAGGTCCACATTTGCATACTCGTCAGCTGTGCTTCCTTCAACTTTTCCGTGACACCCTTTTCCCCGACCCCGGTAGCTTTAAAGCACCGTGTGCAGCCTACACGTCAGCAGGAAAGGCGGAGGAGGTCGCGGAATGAGAGGAGAGAAAGGCAAACCTGTACTTCTAGTCCCGATTCATAATTGCAAATTTCCCCGCCTTATTTATGCAGCAATTTCGGCCCGCCCGCCCGCACCCTTCCCGTACCGCCGTGCTAATACACGTCCTCGCGTCTCGTGTTATATACGCCGCGAGAGGCGCGACCGAACGGCGGACTCGTGACGATTCCTGGCCGTGATTTACGGCATTTATACGCCGTGACTAACCAAACCAAGAAGTGAAACAGCGCGATTAGGCTACTAATTGAAAACGGAATTTATGTAATTATAGCATCTACTGCGCATGATACAGCTCGACTGTATATTATTTCCATTAATTCCGTATGAAACTGATTAAATGTATTTTAGTAATTATTTTCCCTTCGGTAGAAAAGCTTTCTACATAAGGTCGCGCATACAAGTTTACATCGTCATCTATATGTTACAGCATTTAAAGTAAATAGCGAAGCGGTATTGACGAAGGAAGTATCACTAATTAACCATTCATACGTGACAGGAGGTCTTTACAAGCTCGACAATCCGGCACCAGTGATACGCGCGCGCGCGCGTCCGAATCACAGCTCTTATCGCGAATCGTTTAAACTGATTGTAACCTCGATACGTGGAGTATCACGAGGGTCGAGTCTTTCGTGCTTTACAAAGCGGCGGTGATGGCTGCAACAGCAGCATCGAGGAGAGATTAGGCGACGTCTTTCACCGCTTCTGTCGTGTACGACCCTCGTATCGAGTTATGAGAATATCCGAGCAGCCGAGGAAAGAAGTCGTCTCACGTGCGAGAGGCCATACATTTTCACTTTGCCACACGTGTCGTAGTCGTCGTCGCGTTCGCAGCCGTCGACGCGACAACCCCCGTTGTCGAAAGCAGCGTCGGGCGTGCCGATCTCGATACAAAAGCCTCGTAGAAATGGAGATATGATGATGCGACCCGTTATGCATTATGCATATGGGGTAAATCGTGGGAATACGAGGCACATAAAATGTAAACTATTTATTGAAAAAAACGCGAGCTTCCAGCAATGGGAGGAAAATCGGCAACGTGTTTGCGTATTCTATTGGCCGGATGGAAACGGTGATTTACACTTCGCCATTCGTGGAACGAATATGTCGCTGTTTCTTTATTTCCTTTTACGGTTAAACAGTTAACGGGAACGGGGAATATATCGCCAGGATACAGAGTGGCATCCGAAGCGCTTCGAAAGCTACACGTGTGAAGTGGCTTCGTGCTAGTTGCAAAACTGATTCCGAAATTTGGTTTCATTTCACTTCGTTGCTTGCCGGTGGCTCGGAAAGTTTGCTGCCGGAAAGGACGAAGGTGGGTCCGATAACGTATCCAATTCGTTACGCACGGTGGTTACAAAGCAGGATAGGAGTTACGAACTTTTGCGACAATTTACGGAATCGCAAGAGGAATTTACAGGCGTGCGATGAACCGCTCGACTCGTCGAAGTGAAACAAGCTATAGCGGTTTAGCCATTTTTCACTCCCGGAACAAACAACATCCTCTTTCAAATGAGCACATTTCATCGCTCGGCTAATTCATCTACTTTTTTGTACGTGAATTGTTTCTTTCCCTTAGCCATGGTTTTATTATATAGACGGCCAAATCGTAGCACCTCATGGTTGATGGAAATGCGACTGCAAAATCTCGCCATTATCATATATCACAATACAGGGAATTCGAGAAGGATCTTGATGATACTGTGTGAATTTTTCATTGAACACATTTTTGTACCTCTCACATTTTAAAGAATAATAAGAAGAATAATTTTTAATATTGAATATTCGTTAATTCGCATTTCCAAATTAGAAAACAATTCATCGAAAATGAAGTTTATGAAACCACATTAATAAAAAAAATTGGCAGTTAAGTGATTAAACAAGTAAAAAGCGTTGGTATGAAACGTGCTTGAAAGAGTTCAGGACGAGAAATTCGCCAAAATCACTTTTATTAGAGTTAAAAGTTCGTTAAACAAACGACGCAAACTATTCAATCAGAGTCATTGAAAGTAGCGCGAATTTTTCACCTCGTTCCACATCACGCATTGCGAAGTATAATTTTCGCCAAACTTCTCCTCCCTCCGACCCGCGCCAGTTTATCCCGTAATCACGTTTGTTTTATGGGCCGTTTCGTTGGCGGATACTTTAACTAATTGTATAATTGCTTCCAAGCAGGCAACGAATTTGCCGACGTCGCGACGCCTCGCGTCCGGCTTCCATGGTTAGGCTCTCTCATTTGCAGCGTGGAAAAAAAGGAGCGAGGGTCGTAGGTCGACACTTACTCGGGACTTTTTACACCGGTGTAAATAACCGCGTTTTTACTCGTGCAACCGGAAATTAAAAAGGAAACGTGGTTAGTTCGTCACTTTGCTATTTCCCCTTCTTTTTTACCGTTTCTTGGATTTAGTATAAATTTTTGTTAAAAACGACTCCAACCGCTGTCTTTCGGTTGAAGCACGCGTTTCTACGAGATCGGTTTAATTCGACTATTACATTCGAAAGATTGGGGAACCGCGGAGATTATGCATTCAAGCATTTGCTGCAGAAGCAAGTTTGCCGGCTTCCTCAAATATTTGCCCAATCACCGCGAAGGTATCCGAGATCGGCCTCCGCGGCACCCTTTCTCGTTCTTCGCCTTTCTTGCTACAAGTGTCGATTTCACCGTGCCGCTGTAAGTCACCATTGGTATATATTCTCATGTATATTCGATCCGGCGAATCTCTTCATTTGCGCAATTGCTCGAAATTTGCACAAACGTTGTCTTCGCGAGGGAATTTTCCGTAAATCATTTCTATAGGTAACCCGTTGATATATACGTTTTCGTAACGCGCCGTAAATCCGTCCGTTTATCTTCGTCAATTGACGAGATATTGAATCTGAATCGCGTATTTGAAAATCCGAGCAAAGCGGTTCGGCTGAATAGGGTTATCCAAAAGTCGAGCTGAATGGGAAGAGGCATCAAGAAGGGTAAGCGACATTTTGTAGAAGCTGACGTCGGCTTAATTAGAGAAGGTTTTTCATCCACTTAAATTACGTAATGCGAGCGGCCAAGATACCGGTGGTGGGAATTAGCTTGGTCAAATTGATCAAAGCTGTTTAATGTAGCCTCCTATTAAAGAAATCCATAATCGCTTTTCAGCCTTAAAACTTCACCGTGTGACTGCGGAAATCAAAACCACTTTTCTCTTTGCCTTTTCTCTTCCCCTACCCCCTACTCGCACGCCTCGTTGCGGCTTCGTTATTTGCTCTTCTAATTTCTTCCAACCGTGATAACTTGCTACGAATTGCCTTCGGAGAATTTCGCCACGCATCAAAACACAGCAAAAGCAGTACTGGGATAAATACTCGCTGACTTTTTTAAAAGCAAATAACGGTAATGAGCCAATAAAATGGAATGCTTTATTAGAAGTTTTCAGGTTTCAGGCAAATTTCTACACTGTAGTAAAGCGTGTTTGGCAAAAAAAAACAGCACTGCACGCTTTAATAATTAACGATTTAATTTTACCTCGGAGCCTGAGCGATAATAAGACATTAGCTAGTTTTCGACTAATGCCGCTCTCACCTTGGCAACGCCAGATATGGAAATGTTGACCAATCTAGGAAGAAAAAGTAGTAACGCTTTAATGGTAATGAAGAATTGTCTTGAATAAAATTCTGCCAAATTGCACGGCGGAAAAAGAAACGCGGGCCGGTGTCTCAGCAACGCGTCGCGTCAGGTACGTTTCATCCGACGCCGTTATGCGAAATTAGCAATTCATGATCGCGCGGTTGTTATTGTCTCGGGAAGGACTCCCTACATTCATCGCAGCGGCAATACACGACGGTAATAATAATAATTAAGAAACACCGTAACGGCGGCACATTCGAGAGGCCCGGCTGTGCGTTCTTGGCTCCGCGATCTCTCTCTCTCTCTTTCTCTCTCTCACCTAATCTCGAGCAGGCACTTGTTAAAAATGCCCGTGAATATAAAGAGTTACATTATTAAAGAAGTTTGCGCGACTGTAACAAAAAGTTGCCAGGCGCTGGGGCAGCGAGAAACGGAGAGAAAGAGAAGCAACACACAACAGAGTAGGCGGACGGTGAGTAGGAAAAGAGAAAAAGCTGCGAGCCCTCGACGAGAGTGGCAAGTGGAGAGAAATAGGGTGAGAAGAGTGGCAGGGCGGCGCGATATGGGGAGTGCCTGGAGTTTTTAAGAGGTAGACCTAATTTTTTCTTTTTTTCGAGGTCAATTTGTTATTTTCGAAACGCAAACAAAAATGGGATCTTCATCGTTCTTATCCGACGCTTGCCAGGTTAAATTTTTTTGCGCGGTACACCAAAGCACTGCTTAGGGTCGGTTGCGGTTTAATTATGCGAGACTGGCCCTAAACGTTCGATGCCGCGTGCAATAAACGATTCGGTATTCAATTTCGCGGGCCGTTTGGCGGTGGCATCAGAGTCCGTTAAGTCGACGGATGGGCGAAGAAACGTGGAAAACAAAAATGCTGGGACAAGAAGTAACGGCGCGTGATTAGCATAATGACACTAATTAAAATACAAATGAAGACTCTTAAGATGCTGCAGGCTGGTGACTCATTATCGTCGAGCTGTCGGTCTTCTAATCTACGAAGGGACCACACTTTGATCCACGTTTGCCGTAGCTCGAGTTGATCGCTTTGACCATTTCAATAAACCACGCGTCTGTTTTTACCCCGTATTGTAAATTTTCATTTTAATCAGTTAAACATCCACATATCTATCAACCCTGCAACAAAAAGTTTCACCGTTAATTCCCTCTAAAAACATTGATTCCGTTAAATTATACTAATTTGAGTTCACGTTAAGTTTAGAAAATTCGAGTATTTTACGTCCGTAATAATCAATTCATAAGAAGTAAATTTTTACGGCATGTCGGAAATACGCGTTATAACTGAGCGTATTCTCGGAGTGTATCTTCGACCATCGTAAAGCCTCGCATTCTCCCGCGTAATTTCGGATTCACGCGACGCACGCGAACAGCGGACCGTGGCCGAATTTCATGGATATCCGGTAAGCTCGCCGGACCCATAAACATGATTGGGATAACGTCTTCCTTTTCCAGCAGGGTTCGTTCGCTCGCACGCCAAGGCCGGCCGACGAGTCGCGTAAGATTACGATACGTTGTCTCTCGTTCCTCCTCGCTCGCCAAATCCTTTTACGACTGCGCTGCGAAATTCAATCGAGTTCTGGTCCCGACCGACGATCCCTCCGCCGCGTTATGCACCATATTGCAATTTGCCACTGCTGACGTAGCGAGTAATATTTTTTTCAGATTTGTGCGATTCTTTACTGTCATTACAATATAGGCAATATTACATACTCCGTATTATAGGATCGCAAATTGTATCTATTATGAAAGAGCTTCAAATAACGCAATTTGACATTGACTCGATGGTAATAAAAAGCCTATAAAGGAATGGAACGTGAACTCTATTGGCAAGTGTACAAAACAGAGGCTACATTTGCTCCGCGTGTAATCCGGCAAAGAATAAGCTTTATGACGCGTGGTTCTGTACTCGAGGCGAGAAATTTTCAGGATGGCACGAAACACGCGGTTGTTAAAGTCTCATAAACGCGCTCTGAGGGGGATGCTAGTTGCGGCCGAGAATGGAGAAGCGTAGCTTTAGCCTTCCGCGCACGTAGAGTTAATCCTGGCTAGATGCTTATGTACCCTCGACCCTCTTTCGTTCTTAGCTCCCCACTTTTAGCACGGCCGCGAGGGGGAGGGGTGGTCTCTCGCTCGAATCAACTCCTCCCGGCCCGCTTCTCTCTTTCGGTTGACACTTAATTTCCGTTATTCGTACGCAGTCTTCGCCATGGCCGCTTTACGTCGACTCGCATTCTTCATCCCGAATCACCCTCTCATCGGCCTCGACTCGCACTCACGTAACGCTTTCGAGTTCAGCGGCTTCTGGCAGCGACACTCCGCCAACGTATCTCGGCAAAGAGGTTCAGCCGGTCGGAGGTGGGAATCGTTAAAAGTACCGATTTTCGGTAATAGTAAAAAATGTTCGCTTTTTACTGGTGCCGTTTTATCGAAAACACGTGATCGTTACGCGAACTTTATAAGCTATGTGAAATTCTACGTCCGAAGTATAAATCGTCGGTAGTATAAAAATTCGACACTCCCCTTATCTAGGGAAATATTTTTGGAACTGCGAAAAGGCAGGCGAGAGATGTAGTCGCGGGGATTACATTGTCGTAAAATCAAGAGAAATTTGTACGAGAAATGTCGCAATAAAATATGTATGCCTCGTATTCGAATGTCAGAGACGTTTGCGTGTTTTCACTGCTCGACTTCTCATTTCGTAACGACGAATTTGTGCACTTGCTGGAAGTTCCGTAACGACCGCGGTTCATTCGAAGTTAACGCGCGTCATTCCTTTTTTTATACGATGTTCGTAAAGTCGCCGAAATGTGGGTAACACTCGACCGTTCAGCAGAGTACAGAAAGCGACGATGCGTGAATATTTCGTGCATTCTTTGAAAATATAATCGAAACGCGAAAATTGGTGGCCCTGGAAAAGTGGGGGAAAGCCGGGGCAGCCGGCGCAATCTTGCGCGATCGGAAGCAGCGGACGGGCGTCCGCGGGAGGCTGCCAGCTGGCAGGTTGCCGCAGCTCCAGTGCCGCCATTCACCAGCCCTTCCTCCGCAACGATTTTCGTCATGCTACTCCTTCTCGTGGAAACCGCCAAACCTCTCGCGAAATATTAATTAACGTTATTAACGCTCCACCTTCGAACTCCGTATCGGTGGGTGGGGAAGCATAGCCTTCCCGTTGCCTTTCCCTTTCTCGCTCTCGCCCACCTTTCTCGATTAAGTCCGTCGTAGTTTGAACGTACGGCAGGGAAAAAACCCCATTATCGTAAATCATCGTTTTCCAATAATGTTGCCAGGTTTCTGTGCCTCGACCCGCCACGAATCCTCTGCTCCTCGCGCTCTTCATCACGCCCTCTTTTCCATTTTCATCCACCGCGACTTAATAGTGTTGACGAGGTCCCGTTTGCAAAATTTATTCCCCGCTTTTATAGTGGTAAATAATTAAATTCACGCGTGATTTATATCCAATCCACGGCAGGGGAAGGAGTTCCAGACTTACTTGTTGAATAATCTTGGAAGTTGATGCCATCGCTAAGTGGAGTAATAGTTTGCGATCGTGCCCATGCGAGTCCGGTGCGGATATCGCGGTCAGGCTCCGACCTGGGCCGCATCAGGGTTTCCGGGCACGTGGACCAGGACTAACAGCATCGTGGCTGTGTCGAGGTCTATACGACGCTCCTCAATGGACAGACGGCGAAGGCGGCGAGCTTGTTGGGAGCGAAGGTCGAAAGCTCAGGTCTGCGATCACCCTCGGGGCTAATGCCATCAGAGGTAAACAAAGTATAAAGTAGAGGTACCTGCTAAGTAAGTCCTGGCCAACTAACCAAGACTGGACGAGCTAGACACGTTCGTCGCATACCAAGAATCTCAAGGTACGCGCCCTAGAACGCGAAAAAGGCAGGGGAATGTTCACTCTTGAAATTCTTCGTGTGAACCATCGCCCGGGTGGAACTTCACTGGACTTTTATGAATTAAATAGTTTTGGCTTTGTGCGCGGCTTACTGCGATTATTCATTTTACGTTCTTGAACAGAGAAACTATTTCCAGGGCTTTCCTTAGTTACATATTTAATCTGTTCGACAGAAAAGTTTATTTAATTATGGACACGTAATGAAACGGCATTTTTATCCGGCGAAGTCATTCTTGTAGATTAGCAAATTTTCTTTTAATTTGAAAAAATTTTTTTTCCAAGTGTTAGATTAGTACGATATTTTACATATCATGAAACGAACGAATATGAGAAAGACCTAAAGAAATTAACAAATATGCTCCGTTGATTTTTTTATGGCGAAATGAATTTTGTAATAGCATACAAAGTGTTCGCGCAGACAATTGTTATCGAAATACTACAAGGAGAAGACAATCGAAATACTGTAAATGAGAGAATGAGCGAATGAACAGCATAGTTTGAAAATAAAGGTGGGCGAGGAAAATCTTATCCGGGCGTCTTGGCTCTCTTTCGCCCTTTTCCTCTGTTGGTCTCGACGGTTCAGCCGTCGCCTCCTTCCGTAATTTGATTGTTTTAATTAAATTTTACCCGGGAATCACTTTACGCTGGGCACACTGCTCCCAGCACAATGCAAACTGTGACGCGCTCCGAATAAGTCGGTATTGGCATATAGAAGTATTATATTTACCAAGACGCCGCTTATATATTATTTTCAATTCAATAAGACCGGCTGGAATTAAATATCGACTACTATTAAAAGACGCTTCGTGGGAATAATATTAATAGATCGAACGAACGAAGCGTTTTCCTTCGATTTACGTTCACTGGCGTAGCTCCGGGCCGTGAAATCTGGAGAGCACTGGCCAAGCATGCAGCAAAGAGGAGAATAGTTGAACGCTCATATTCATCGCGTAATAAGGCGCAGGTTAGACGCGACCGCGAGGAACGCCATAGCGGCTGGCAGCGACGCACCGTTCCGCATATTTCTCCAGATATTGGAATTTGTCGCGGTTACTTACTTCAAATTATCTTCCCGCTTAGCAATTCCGTTGCGGTCTACCCGTTCGCTTTAATACTCATCAGTCGATAATCCAGGCTGTCGCCATTAGTTCACACCTGGAAGAAATGTCCGACAAATTTCGTTGGCGGAAGAACGCGACCCTTGGCACACTCGAAGCGGCAAGTTGATCGGCAACGTAAACGACGTTTACGGTAAATTCTATTACGTTTTTCATTCGTGGTGGGAAGAAAGCCGGTGACTGCGACAGCTGCGGTCTCCCACTGCGGAATTGAAAAATTTGTACGGCGATAAATCCGCGTCAATTACACTTTCTGCGACTGACATTCGACTCGCGGCGCTTCTTCGTCTCGCTGTTTCACTCTGTCCGCCGCCGTCTCCCCAATTATTCTTTCTCCCTCCGCGCCCTTTAGCCGCAAAACCGGGAACCCATTGACGTCGGACCGCGATTCTCCCCCATTCCAGCAATCTTAACCCTACCCAACTGGGCCACTCGACGGTTTGAATGCGCATTTTTACTAAATTAAAAAGTATCGTGTGACTGCGCCAGAACTCTGGGGTTACCCTAAAGCGTTCTTAACCCCGGCGCTCTTCCTTCCTTCCTTCCTTCCTTCCTTTTCCCTCTTACGCTAACGCTCTTCTCTACTCCGTCCACTTTTCCTCTTCCGAGTCTATTTTTTCCCAACGTCCTCCCTCTCTCTCCCACTCGCCCCGCGGACTCTCGACTCCTCGAGTCCTCTTCGAAATTGTTACCCTTGTTTGCGTTTAATGCCTTGCTATTTTTTCCTGCTTCGCTCTTCCGCTGGCTCGAGCTCTGCAAAGATGGCCTGCAACCGTTGCTCCGTTCACCGCCGCCTAAAAAAGAGCAAAGTACACCGTTTCGGCGTTTCATCAAAGTCGCCGGCAGTTTGTAGTAAAAGTATCCGAAGAATAGATCAGAATTCCTTTTTTTATTCCTGGAAATTACTGTACTCGTTTTCTACGTAAAGTTATGGTCAGAATACGAATGTCAAGTTTTATTTTGACTGTAACTATTACTTTGTTGTCTTTGTTAGTTTTTGCGTATTTAGGTAAATTGAAAAATAATTGATATAATCACTGTAGTTAATACTATTAGAAATATAGGAATAATTTTGGGGAAATAACAATTGGTAAGCAGAAGAAAATAATATTCTAAATTTCTAATAGATGTAAACATTTTACATAAAAATCTGTTACATTTATAATTTGTATAAGTCTAAACTTTTATACTTTAACCCTTTTCTTTACATTTTAATTTTTTAAAACTTTTTTTAATCACAGTAGTACTTAAAACTTGTAAGTCAGTTTTTAATAGTAAAATACAAACATTTGTTCCTTCTTTTCTACAAGATTCAAGTAAGATATTGTACACGAGCATGTAATGATCGAAGAATTTTAATGAAAAACATTCTTCACTTTGGCGCATTTCCCGCACAGCGTCTCCGCAAATTCATTCACCATGAAGCATCTGGCAACAATAAAGCAGAAAATTCTTTTTCTCATACGGAAAACGGAATCCTGCTTCCGAGCATGTAAGGGATGGGGGAGGGGGAAAGGGTAGCGTATACGGTACAGAAGCCGGCCGGATTCCCCACACCGGGAGGAAGCACATCGGACTGGCGACCCTCTGACACCAAGAGCTTCCGGTTTTCCCTTGCAAATTCTCTCTTTACCACTTCTCCCTGGCACAACCGACGAACCACTCTTTTATAGGGGTTTGTTTTAGCAAGTATCCCGCGCTCTTGCTCTCGCCCGACCGGTTAGGTGTATCGCTTGCAGCAACTTTCACCACAACCACCGCCGCCACAGACGAGCATGCCTTTCGACCTTTATTGGTTTTTACTAGCAACAGAGACGGCTCTTTTTTCCTTTCTTTACATCGATCTTTTTTCCCCGTCTGTACAATTAAAAAATGCGTGTCTGCATAAATCCATGCGGCTTATCTTGCCACATTGCTGTTTACTTCAAACACTATCGGATAATTAATTTCTTCCTTTACATTCGCATATGGATTCCAATGTAGCTGTTAACAATCTCCTAATGAAAGTTTAAGAAAGTGAAGCCAAACGCTGAAACAATATCAACAGATTTTATTCAATGAATTTGTTCATGAAATTCGTTCGAACGTAAGTTACTATGGACATAAGAAGCCCCTCAGAAGCCGACTTTCCGAACGTTTTGGATTCTCCTAAACGAAACAGAGGTAGGAAGTGGCCAGCCTGTGAAAGTAGCACTGAGCGAACGAGCCTTTAACCACGCGAATTGCGAAATACTTTTACAAATTAAATACACGCACGGCTCAGAGTCGAGGGCTGGTACCGGTGAGTCCCGTCAAACCGCAGTCGCCCAGCAGAGTATTCGTAACAAAAGGCAAACCGACCGTAGTGGTGGTCTGAGCTTCCATCGTCCCCTTCCATCCAGGCACCAAAAGATTCGTACGCTTTACTCCATAAATTAAGTCAACGAAATAAAAACTCGACAGTGCTGAATTAGAATTACTTCTTCAAAGTTCGATTCCGATCCCAATTATTTGAATCTCAATGCTGTTTTACAAATGTCACGTTACGTTGTTAATTATTAAGACTGGCGCATTTTTACTGCTGATCATTTTTTTTTAATTCTTCGGTTTGCAAGTAGAGGATACTTTTAAATTACAATGGGAATGCATTGTGGCGCCGATTTCGTTTAAGACCGATCGCGACAATAAGCGTGAAGAATGTTCTCTAGAAGTGATTAAAAGGTTGCAGTCGATCTGAATCGAATTTCAGTATTTAACCAGTCCTTAAGCCTCTTACGCGCTTTCGAGACTCTTAAGCTGGACAAAGAAAAGCTTTTTCCTTACTTCCGGAAAACAGCAGGGACCGCAAACTCTCTCCCTGGCGAATTCGGTGCGACAGATAATTAAATCAAACGATTTATTTTCCCGATTAAAAATACCCGAGAAGTCGAGGGCTACTCAATTACAAAGCGGCTTCTCTCTTCTGCACCCTCATGTTTTCGATAATAGGGGGAGGTTAACTACCGCAACCTATCGCGTTAATCGATGCATTCCTTTATAAATAATTAAACACATTTTATGTTCGCTAAGACACAGCTGTGCACTGTCATATCGTCGACACGTTCTGGAAAGGAGAAACAAGTAAAATTGACAGGATACCAAGTATCAAATATTTGTGACAAAGTGTCCTGAGGAGGGAAAGGAAAATATTTTCCCGGGCAAAGAAAATCACGTAGCGAT
>JABFPT010002173.1:0-20087 GCA_022817245.1 Nixonia krombeini
TTCCGACTAGATTCTTAACGTAGTTCCGCCGAAAGTGCTATCCAGATGGCAGTGAGATACTATTATTTCTTATGGGACCATTCAACCCTGCAGAATGCAGGTGTGAAGAAATGAAGGAGCAGATGTATTTTGGATAAATACTTTGTCATCTTTATAATACCAAACTCTGTTAACGAACCTACTCACAAAAGCTGCTATTTTTGTGAAGCAATAAGCTTTAGAGAGAATATCAATTCAATAAAAGTACTTAGAATTACCAGTGGTATTAGCTAATATTTGCAAATATGAGAGAAAGGGAGGATTTTTCTCGTAATTTTCCGTCTAATCAAGTCCCCGCTACTCATGCCCTGGGCTTGGACGCTTTACATGGGTTTTGTAAAGAGATTTACCCCCAACAGGGAAATCCGTTGACTGTCACAACTATTGTTAAATATTGGTAAGCTAATAATAAAAATTATATAGAATAAACATTAAGTTGAACAAAATGTTGAAATAAATTGTTTCATAAATACGTGAATATAATAACATAAAATTGAAATGGATGATATTACAATAAAGTAGACAATGTTTTGTCAGTTAGTTTAGATTAACAACAAAAAGGAAAATATTAACTTTTTCATTGTATCATGGAAATATTAAAATAAAAAATTTCAAATGACTTTCTTGATTATTTGGAATGAGTATTAAAAAGTAATTAAATTATACGCCAGTGTTTTATAAAATATTCCTCTGTTGTAACAGAAATGATTTACTGTTAATGAAGAATCATTTTTTTCATATATATATTTTTTCAGTTTTTTGTTATGAATTAGAGCCATTATTTACATATAATTTCACATTCTTGTGATTTTTGTAACATATCATGCTTTACAATGTCATATTCTGTCAATGTATTCAAAAACTAAGTATTAAATACTGTTTATTTAATATTTTGACTGCGATGATAATCCTAAGTAAGTGAACAAACTATAAATTACCTTGTCATTTGACAGTGAACATGTTAATTACATAAAATTATATAACAAAAGTTGTTACATCCCTTGGCACTATTGTGTTAATTACAAGTTTTAATATACAGGTTAGGTGGTCCTGACCCCTTGGATTATATAAGTATGTATGATAACCCAGGGTGTCCAGAAATTAATGTACCACCTCATTGGCATTATGTAAGGTAAATGATTTTTTTATATAACAGTTCACAACAATTTTATTATTTTTGTAACAGTCAAATAAATGATTTAAAAACTAGTTTAGTATTGTATTTATGAATGAAGTCTTTTACTAATTTGCAATTTACGTAAAACTATACTATTATAATAGAATATGGAAACAATAAAAATTAGTAATATTTAAACTTATTGAAAGACAGTAATTATGTTACATTTTTTATAGAGGCTTTAAGATATATTATGAAGTACTGCGAAAATTGTAAACAAATTTTTTAAGAAAAGGCAAAGAGAAAGAAGAAATCTTATTAATTTTCAAAATGATTAAACAAAAAAACTGAGGCATGTACAAACAAATGAAGATCTCAAATATATACATATATATCCATATTCTGTATTGAAGAAACATATTTAAATTTTTAGTAATATCTTTCTACTTATAAATATGAAATGTAAAGAAAAGTATTATATTTAGTATTATTTATAACATTTTTATAATCCAATGTTAGTATATAATATATTCACTTGGAAAATAATTATGTTTTTAAGAAACTTTTGGGACACTAATATATGCATAAACATATATTCCAAATGTCACTTATGTAATATTTTCGACTATACTTAATAGGAAAGTTTACAACAAATAAAAATTGAAACATTTCCCACAATAAGAATTACTAAGTTAAAATTAGTTAAATATTAGAATTCCAAGTTATGTAAAAGTGTATATTATACAATGGTGTTACTTGTCAGCAAAATCATACATTTCAATCTACGGAATACAGCATAGCTATTTCAAACTTCTGGTCTATACATAGGAAAAAGGGAGAGAGAGGATAACACTGTTTTGACTTGCAGAGAGCCAGTGAAAATAGTTTGCTGTACTTCATTCCTTTTTTCTGCCTACTCCAAGTATATCATACAACTTTTGATGAAATATCAATTTAACATTTTTTCTACCTTTCATATAATTTTAAAAAAATAATTTTCTCTTAGGAAAAGGCATTTAGGATTTTATATATAAAATTGCATGTAATAATATAATCATTTAAAAATATATTTAATAAAAAAGCAGTAAATAATAGTAAAATATAATGAGTGAAGTAGAATATATTTAATTAATCATGTGGTATTTGACTATAACATTTATTTGATTGTATTTTTACCAGTTTGGGCTTATCAGACTTACATGGAGATGGTCGACTTCATCCCAAAAGTGGTCCAGGTCATCCAAGCGGATTTGGTTTTGAGCTAACTTTTCGACTAGTTCATGAAAGGGGTGAAACGACACCACCTACATGGCCCGCAAATATGATGCAACAGTTAGCAAAATATGTCTTTAATTCCGGTAATATGCTACTTCCTGGTGATCATGTATCTTGGCATGCTCCTCTGGACAATGGTAATGGACGTATCACCCAAATTCTGATGGGCAGGGACCCCCAGCTTCCAAATTTAGCAACAACACCTCACGGAGAAGTAAATTATGACAATGTTTAATTAGTTTTCATAATTAGCATCATAGAATACTATAACAAAATAAACACAACTATAATAGGTTTCCTTTGTTCAAATTGTGGGAGTAACATCAGAAGAATTACAAGCAGCTCAGCATTGGAATGGTTTAGGAGTTGTTAGTTTATTACAAAACAGTAGGACATGTGGGCCATGGTTACTTACTGATATGAGAAGAACTTGTTCGGTAATGGAAGAAGATCCATCTATTGCAAAAGAAATTGAAAGTGGAATTGAAAGAGAAGGCTCAAACTTGAGTGGGGTGTCTGCAAAATGCTGGTTAGTAACTTCATAAAATGAGTCACAGTTATAGTGAAATAAAATTCTATTATGTATGTATATTACGAAGAATTTTTTTTATTAAATAAAATATCAAAAGTAATGCTGAATCGCAAACGGTATTGCATTTTAGGTGGGTACAAATTTCCGGTAACGAAAGCATTGGAAAATATAGAGAAAAGAGAGAAGAATCTGATGATGAAGAAGATATCAAACCAGTTATTAAATACGAAAGGATCTCATTTTCCGAGCAAGATACAAATGTAACAGATGAAAGTAGCATCAAAGTATTACCTGGATTGCACTTGACATTTAACTTGGAAGCTGGTACTTTACTTCCATTAGTTATAAAGTGAGTTTATTAATATTTCACTCATTTCATACAACAATTATTGCTGGTATTATCATAGTTTGATCACAGAATGTCACATTGAAATGCTAAACTTTTCATGTAAGGCAATCGGAACATTTTTTAGGGGTCGTATTATGCATGGAAGACACTTTACCTTTAAATCTATTTTGTCACATTCAGCAGTAACGATTGTAGCTCCGACAGTGACTGGCACATTAGTGAGTAAAAAGGAGCCATATGTAGTTCAAGGACCATGGCTTCAAGTACTTCTTCCTGATGATTTAGCAGAAAGAATGGCTCAGGAATTTCAATTATTAAGTGTATCAGAACAAGTAAGTTATTAACACAATTCTTAATTTCATCTTCTTAAATTCATTTGAAAAAAGAATATTAAAAGATTTTGGAGTAGAGAATTTTTCTATTGAATATCTGATTATTAATAAATACTTATCAATAGTTGCAGTTGCCAAAAACATTCATGTGGCCTGAACATAAGCTTGTTATAACAATAGTCAATGATTAATGTGTCACAAAAGTTATTCACCGGGAATTGTAACGAATGTCCATTGATGCATTTAACATGGTGACGTTTAATAGAAGTATTACTAAGTATCAATGACATAAATTTATATGTAAAACTTAATTTATTGCTGAAATGTTTACATAATGCTGATTAATATAATGCAGGTAAAAAAGCTATTTATATAGAGGAATATTATACAATGTATAATGTTATGGGTAATACGAACGATTTTTAAATTAGCCTCGTGTATATAAATAATTCAAAATTTGTGCTGTTAATTAAATCTAACACATTATTATCTATTTTGGAGTAAAATTTTAAACCTTTATACCATATAATTTATGCTATGATTGTATGATTTTTAATTCACTAATAAATTCACATTTTCAATATTGTACTTTCTGTAACAAAATAATATGAAATTATGTAAATAATTCATACATAAAAGATCATTTATATATTATATAAGGCTTCATCACTGTTAACAATATTGTAAATAAATAATTTGGAAAGAAGCTTAAATGGATTTTTATTATGTAATAGATTAAACTATTCCAGAAAAATGTAATCCTATATGTTCGGGGTTTTTAGCCCGTACGAGCTTTGCGGATCGGCTGGTCAGATTAATACGCAGGTGATCGAATCATTCTTTACTTTATTGTATAACAAATTAGTCTTTATCACATAAATGTGTTGTGGTGATGTCATGGCTCTGGCCTTCTGACGTGACTTGGGTGGGTTTTAACTTTTCGTAACTCTCGTTGTTTGCGATTCCGGAAGGTTGGATGATTGCAGTTAACAACGCCCGGATGAATTTTAGAATATAATGATTTATTGAAGTTGCAACTGCGCGACTTTTCAACGACGAGTGTATGTGTATGATAAATGTGAGTGTGTTTCTGGATTTTTGTAGTGAGCGGTAAATCCATAAATCGACGGATAGAGTACACACACTGTGTGTGTAAGTTAAAAGTTGTTAACTCACAAACATAAGCTCAGCCGTGACGTTCGCTTTATGGACCTCGCCGAGCCCTGAACGAGACTGAGTCCATGATTCTTGTCAGGGATGGGAAGAATAGCTGCGATGAACCAAGCATGCTTGCCCCTTTATGTTGCTTTGCGGGAAGGAAAGGAGGATAAAAGTACATTAGTAGCATATAGCGATGCGCACATAGGGTTTATTGAATGTTGCCGAATACCGAAGAAATGCACCGAGCCTCAGTATTCTCTCACTCATTCACCTTCTTTCTTTTAGTTCACCTTACCACTCATGGCTTATCGTCAGAGAAAAGCGAGAATTTTTTTTAGTGTAGACGACTACAACGGAAGGATGTAATGACGGGTCAAAATGTCACAAATTTGTTATTTGCTTTCATTCACATGTACATTTACCAATTTTTACATATCTTTTTTACATGTAAATGTGAATTTTTATGTGCATTTAATCAATTACACATTTTGTAGAGAAGTAAGCCACTCTTGGCCAGTAATGTGTATGCTAAAAGACTGTTTTTTTTATTTTATTACTCAGGTCACGAAATTTTTGTTATTGGCGTACTTCCATAGCACTATCGACATCATTACTAATGTTATTGTTGTATGCAAATTATTTAATTGTAATTGTTATTTTAAACAAATACTGTTTATGAAGTCACTTGACTTTATTAAGTAATATGTACACATCATTACTCGATGGAAACCACGAGGTGGTGGTTTTTTGGATCGGGATGGAAATGTAAATAACTTTACAAATTGAAAAATTGAAAACTTAAAAAGCTGTAAAATATACCAAATAAAGTACAAATACATAGAGTAAGAGAAAAAGTGGAAAGAATACTTTGTAGTTACTTACATTTCCTAAAGATGGGAAGGGGCAGGAAATAAATTGTAAAATAAGTTCTTCCAGTAGTTTGTTAAAGACTAAGAAATCCTACAAATATAGGGTTTCGTGGAGAAAAAGTTTTCTTTTTAACCGTTTGAGTATCCAAGTTTTTTTCGTTTCCACTCCGATAAGTACCAAGCGGCACGATAACGCTTCTTCGTTTCCATATTCACAAGCGCCAAGAAGTGTTACTGCGCAATTTCTACATGCGATAAGTGTTCATTCTTTCAGTTTAGTATATTATTATATAAAAAAAAAACCTTTGCAACTAAAAAAAGATGCGCCAAGATTATTGTGTGGCATTTGCGCCCATTATAAAATTTACAGTAATTTTCTTTTTTTGTTTCGCGGAACGCGCGGAAAAGGAGCGCCTACTCCACGGAATACCGACGTGGCACGATAATTTCATTTAGTTAATTCCCAAAAAACTGCTTGATTGAGGGTTACCCACAAAAACGTTAACTGCTCCTCGCAAATAATGTCAACAATATGAGCTTTGCATGTATTATCTATGCAGAGACATGGAGGGCTGAGACTCGGACACAAGATACTCCGCTGCTGTCGCAACTTGGCGCCATCGGACTTGACGCCTGATCACCCCGGTTGTATTGTACACTGGCAGCAAGGCAGCGACTCGAGCGCCGAAATTTAAAAAGCATAGCTCCTTAACGTCGCCTTCTCCGTCAATGCATGATAAGGGGAAAAAAGGCGCAATTCGGCAGTTTTCTGCCCCGACGAGGAAGCACTGTTAGCGCCTATAAGGTCCTCTTCAGAGGGTATAAAAAGACCATCACAGAAGTATTTTTCCTTCTTTCCGTGCGACTTTCGGAGCAAGGACAGCGACCAGGTCTATTGCCGAGGGTGACCCAGGAGCTCGTCTGCGACTGAGGGCAACCGGACGAGCTGCTTTTTGAACTTGTAGAAACTGTCGGTATCGTGAGAAGATGATTTTTTTTGTCAATCGTTTGACATATCGCATATCGTATTCTTTTATGAGTTTGCAGCTTATTTTCTCGTTCACACCAGTCTTCCAGCAGGCCGATTTACCGCAGATTTTAACTTCCGCCCTTTCTTTTTGTAACAGTGAGAGTATTCAAACGACTCACCGCGTAACCTCTTTTGAAACTCGTTGCTAGTGCAATTATTATTAGCGAGTGCCGAAACCCGCTTCTTGCACTCGGAAAGAATTTCACATTGGCGTGCCGTTTGATTTTATTTTATTCTGTCTTATCGCGTGAGATCCCCTTGCGGCGGGGAGATTAAAAAAAAACATTCTTTTATTGTGTTAATTCGGAGCAACAAGATTTTACATCTATGTATATTTTTCTTGTGTTTATTTATTTTTAACGGAAAATTCGAGGCCGACCGCCTCTACAGCACATAATTTTTCGTTTTTTCTAAATATTGTAATGGCAGACTCCGGCAAATTGCATCACTTATTAACAGGCCCGTTCCCTGTCCATCCAAGGTCCCCTCTCCCCTGAGCAACGAAATCGAACTATCCATGAGTTCGAATTTACTTTAAACCCACCGCGGAACGTGGATCGAAGTTTGTAACATTGCGTTGTTTGTAGCACAAAATTGTTTTACATCGATCATTAAGTATTTTAACGCATTTACTATAGCGCTATAAATGGGGCAGTCAAGTTTGTATCACTAATGGTTCGTATCGGGAATCGATTTTGATCTTTTAAGTAATAATGTAATAAATTAATTTACTAGAAAGAATTAGTTCTTGTAAGGATAACTTAAAATATATAAGACTGATCTCAGTATCCTGTGTTATTTCACTTTGTAAACTTGACTTTTTTATCTCGAAGATAATTTTCTGTTATAAATATATAGAGACATTATTTCATTAATAAATTATTTGAATTAGTGCGCCATTCACCACTACATTGTCTGTGGAATTCGTTGTGGAATTGTTTGTGGAAGGTGATATTCCAGATGGCTATAAGTGTGTATTAATTCTTATGGATTGTTCTCTCCTTGTTGCGTATCTTTACAGGTCATGGTGAATTTTTGGTTTCTACAAATCTCCTGAAAAATACATTACTTGATAAGTACCATTACGTATTCTTTTACTACGAGATATACAGTAGTACTACTATTATTGCAACTTCTTATGCTGCAGCATTTAACTTACGAATAACAATCATGGCTGGTTCTGGAAAATCAAATACTGTTTCAATATTCAACAAATTGGGCTTACGACCAATTACGCAGTGTAATCTTATAAAATTCTACATACCCGCATTTGGTGTTGTTTCCTATACAGCATTATCAGTTAATGTTATGAACCCCAATCTTGCAATCAGGTGAACATTTTCTCATATATACAGTATATTGTTCTTATTATATAGTTTATATATTATGTAATGTGAAATAACCACGTATTAATGCAGTGGAATAATGAAATAAAAATTTAAAAAACTAATTGTTATAAATATTATTGAATATACTAATTTTTTCAAAACTTGCATTTCTCCAAATAAAAAGAACATATAAGTTAAATTTTACTGTGTAATGTAAAAAATTAAAGCTAAATCAAGTTATGTGACTATTAAAGCAATAACATTTTCAAAGTCCATAAACAACGAGATATCTGCATATATTTCTCTTTCTTTAAATTATGAATCACAATGGACAACTTCAGTTCTTGCTAGTACCAAACGTGTTATTAGTATTTATAAATCTTAAAGTTTTTTATAAAACTTGATAATAATAAAAGTAATGATCTGACATTTATGAGTGAACAATAAAAAGAGTCATTAATGTAACATAAATTCATATTTTTGTAGTTATACATAGAAAACAACCATTAAAATTAGCCATGCAATATATTGCACAAACAATATATTTCTTTTTAGAACAATATGTAATTAACTATATTACTTTCGTTTATTGCCGTACTATCATCACTTTTATTTATGATATAACTACGATTATCTTAAATTTGAACTTCTGCAATAGTAGCCATATGTATTTGATATATAAGAATTAAATGTCAGTAACAGAATATTCATATATAGTATGTGCTTTGAATACTGCAGTGTGCTAGTAATATGTTAATAATTATATATATATTATATTATATATATAATTATATATATATTATATTATATATATAAATATTATAATAATTATATCAGTAATTCAAGAATGTTTTCATTGATAGCTAAAACATATTAATTAAACAATATTTTTAATAATTTAGTTCATTACAAAAGTTTCATTTCACCATTTCACTTAGTGATAATTTAAGATAAAACTCCGTATTAACAAAAAAAAATATATATATTAGTTTAAATTTAACTACATAAATATTAAATATATTTATTACATTATTGAATATTTTCTTTAACTCATCCAAATGTATTACATTTTTCATGCAGCACATATTAACAAGTGTTAAGGTGCAAAAATATAAAAGTGTATCTTGTGATTAAAAAATATTTTACAAAATGAAATATATGCATGTTTCATTATGTTTTAATAGTACTACTTTTTATCTACATGTACAAAATTTAATAGATCTTTAACCTTTTCATTTTTATAATTTTTCTTTAAAAAAGTTACAAAACACAACATGAGGATATGTA
The DNA here is from genome assembly GCA_022817245.1 of Nixonia krombeini. NCBI lineage: Eukaryota > Metazoa > Arthropoda > Insecta > Hymenoptera > Scelionidae > Nixonia > Nixonia krombeini. The sequence continues at coordinate 9,320 of JABFPT010002173.1, forward strand.
TTGTATTTACGATGTGATAATATCACATTTTCTACAATTACTGAAATTTTATTTGTCTGTAACCATTTGAGTGCTAACCAAATTTTGTGGATATATATCAAAAATGTGGAAATGATTGAGAGCATATAAAAAAATAATATGATTAATTATTTAATTAGATCACAAATCCTGTATTATTACAAAAAAATATGAAAAATCAACTTTTACTCAAATAAATTTACTTTGATTTATTTCTTGAAAAACATGGTAAGAAAATTATAATTCATTTAATTTTTGTTGCTATAATGGTTTGCAAATAGAGTACAATTGTAACTCCATTACCATGTTTGATACTGATCAGCAAAAGCTCTATCACGCTTTCCGAAATTTCAGAACAATATTACGCTCCTCCAAATGTAAACATTATAACGTCCATTAATTTAACCCTTTTAGTGCCACGGGCCGATAGATCGGCCCGTGGTCCTTATGCGAAAGCTGCCACAGGCCGATGTGTTGTGTGTGGCGGGCCGACGCATATCTTATCAGCCTGTGGCATTTCTCGCATGTACTCCGTAAAATGCCTGGCACTTTATAAAAATGTTGTTTTGTTCCAGTTTTTTTAGCAGTAAATATATAACAGAAGTGAAAAGTATTTTGCTCTGTATTGTTAATTATATACTGTGTGATACTGAACACATTATAATTTTTCAACAAATTATAACTTTTAACAGCAAATATTACATATATTACAAATATTACATATATCTTAATTTATACTGTATATAAGTGTGTCTCTTTACATGCGTATCTGTAGTAAAACATAGATACATTTTATTTTGAATATATATTCAGACCCCAGAAAAAGACGTTTCATATGTAAAGGTGTTGCAAGTACATACGATTTGTATGGTTACAGCATTTTAATGTCGCCATCTATTTAACTGTGTATAACGTTATTTTTAAACCTTTTGCTTCCTAATGCATTTTTACATGGTAAAATAGTAAGAAAAGTATAAAATCAAATATCAGACAATAAATAACATTTTCTGAAAAAAGTAGCCGTTTCCTCTTTGTTATACGTTGTAACTGCGGTAGACAATAATAATAATAGATCGACAATATCATAGTCTGTATAATTTATTAGTATATATATCCTTGTATGACATACTTCCTGATGAAGTTTGATGTATAGGTGAAAGTAGTTTGTCCTTGTGTATTTCCCTATGCAGCTAAATTCCAATAATTTCGAAAATAATCCTACCATGTTTCTTAAAATTCCATACTGTAAAGTTACATTACTGCGGAACCGGCAAATACTTTTTGAAAAAATGCTATTTTGTGTCTGACATTTCATATTTTTTTTACTATTTTAACATGTAAACATATAATTAGGAAGCAGGATTTTGAAAAATAACGCAATACATCGTTAACACTAGATTTACCAGACCAGTCAAAGTAACTGGTTTTGCGACTCCGATTCAAAATTCCTACTTTACGTAACATTTTCTTTGCGTAATGATATCATGACTTTTGTAGCTATAACTAAGGAATCAGTTTTATGCACTTTATATTATTTTATATGTATTCGTAACAAATGTATTTTTTGTTATTGACGCTTATACCAGTACCAGTTAAAATGACTGGTGCATGTTTCTATGTGATGAAATGACATTAGAGCAGCTACAACAATTGATGAGTACTGCAAAGTTTTTTCGGGACAGAATAGATGATTCCGGGAAAATCATGATTCTGATGCAGTACGGAGGCGGGCTTTGGAGTTGTATATTTACTCAGGGTTTTAGGCCGCACATAAGGTTCTCCTTGGGTCATGGACGTTTGGCTATCTATAAGTGCGAACTCGATGCTTGGGGTTTCTGAGTGTCTTGGTCGTGCTCTGTCGACTCACTGTTGGGTGAGCTAATTTGGGTGAATAAATCTATTTTGTATTACAATTAATATAATTCAACTTATTTGTTCACTTTTTAAAAGTAAATAAAGACTGGAAACACCACAAAGAACTTTTTTAAAGACCAGTTATTCTGACCGGTCTTGGTATAAATAGGTATACTTAAATAGCCGGTAAATCTCATGTTAATTACGAGGCGACACTAAAATGTTGTGACTTCGGAAATCGTATGTACTTCAATACCTTTACATATGAAATGCATTTTTTCGAATTTTACGTGTTTTTTCAAAGCAATTGAAAGTTTTGTTTAGAAAACGTGGGAGAATGGGAAAGTGGGAAAAAGAATAAGGCTGAAAAAAATACGCTACGTGATGCATTTTTACTGTAAAGAAGGTAAAAACGCTGCAAAAATACTCCGAAAAATTTGTGAAGTGTGCGGTGAGAATACTGTGAGTGAACGAAGGACACGGAACTGGTTTGCTCGATTCCATTCTGGAAATTTATTTGTCAAAGGTACACCGCGCTTTGGTCTGCCACTCGCTGAAAAAGTCGATGAAATTTTGCAACTGGTGGAGCAAGTAAGCACTAAACATCAACCACATGACAGTTTGGAATCATCTGAAAAGAGCAGGCTACACAAAGGAGCTCGATGTTTGGATGTCACGTGAATTAACGCAAAGAAATTTGCTGCTGAAACGCAACAAAAGCGAATCATTACAGGTGATGACAAATGGGTGAAATACATGAATATCAAACGCAAGCGATCATGGTCATAGGATGGTGACTCCCCACAAACGACTTTAAAGCCTGGATTGTCGGCAAACAAGGTTATGTTGAGTGTTTGGTAGGATTGAAAGAGATTGTCCATTATGAGCTGCTGCAACCTGTTTGACTTTTGAACACTTGTTGACCAAATGTTTTCCATCATGGCAATGTGCTGTCACACACATCTTTGGTGATGCGGAACAAATCGACGAAACTTGGTTGGGAAGTTTTGATGCACCCATCGCATAGCCTTACACCGTCTGACAACCATTTGTTTCAGTCTCTGCAAAGTCTTCATGGCAAAAAATTGGCCGACCGAAGCGCCGCTGAAAATCACTTGGCTAAGTTTCTTGACGATAAGTCACAGAAATTCTACACCGATGGAATTATGAAGCTACCCGCAAAATGACAAAAGGTCATAGATAATAATGTTCAATATGTACTTGAGTAAAATTGATTTTCAATAAAAAAATGTTTGCTCAAAAGTGTACCAAAATACCACGTAGGCTTTTTGTATGACCCAATACATTGTAAAATTATATCTTTGGAAAAAGGTACATCAATAGGTATAACTTATAAGGACAATCGACAAAGACACTAAATACTGTTTTATAAATAATAAAAATTGTACCATCTGCATCATAATTAAAAAATCTAAAATTTCCAAAGTGTCATTGGAGTATTTACTGCGGACATTTTACTCTTACTTCAACAAACAATGATAATAAAATGTTTTTTAATGATAAAAGACAGATACCATTGGTCCATTTGAGAGTATTATTATCAAACTGACCAAACTGAAAGAATGTAACATACAACCAGGATACAATAACTATTGATAAAAGTAATTTACTATTTTGCTTCTAGCTGTATAGATCAACGACAATATAATTAGAACTATTTTAAAAATTGTCAATTAGAAAATACACCTACTACTCATGTAACATTTTACATAAAGCATGGAATAGAATCATGTTTATAACAGGTCAATTTTAATAGAAGTTAATATGTCCTTTGTTATGTAGATCATGTCGCATATTGTAGAATCTTATTATATGGTTGATTGTATGGTATACTTTCAATTTACATAACGTAAATCTCTAGTAATTCTGATATCTTAAGTAGGTTAATGAAATAACTATATACTGCTTTAACGAAAAGTCATTTCAAATACTTACAGCAGAAAACGTGTTAACAGTGATTAAATTTTGTGGCATGTAGGTCCATTTTCATGTTTAATTGCCATGAGAAAATTTTTTCTATTCTAACGATGCAGTAGATTGCTCTTCAGATTTCTTTTGTAATTACAGGATATTTCCAAAAATAGATGTTACAAATGTTCTCCTGGGCAGCACCCTTTTGGGTACTAGTATTTACATCTATAAGAGAGAACATATGAACAAAGCACCTGTACAATGGAGAGTTACATACAGGTAAGAGAAAACCTGACAATGGTGAAGTAAAACATCGTATAATATATTGTAAAATAATTTAAAGAGAAGTAGTAGTGTTTTTAAAAAATGCCTGTCTACTTGTCTCATTATAATACATACTCATTAACTGTATTTATTTGAAGAAATTCTATTGTTATTTAACATTATATATGTTATATTAAAGGATGAAAATGGTCCGTTTTCGATTCTGTAATAAGAACGAATGAAAATAATATCAATATCCATATTTCATAGGAAATATATTGTGTAATATTTAATTTTCCTATGTTGTTTTCTAAGTCATCAATCAATTTTCGAAATCATAAAAATATTAATTTTACTAAATATTATAATTTAATACTTCTTTTTACGTTTCTTATTTTTAACATCTTTGATGGTGGGATATTTTTATCCATCTGATAGAAATGTACATTCAAAACTGGTAATTCCAGAATTAATATAACATGTTAAAATATAAAGCTAAAACAGGAAGAATTAATTTCGTATATTCTTAAATTTTATTAAATAATATTTAGAAATATTTTTGTAGTGGTGTTGGCGCTATACTACTTAGTTTTGGATCTGTACTTTTTTGGGCTGTACTTCGATCAATTCTTCCACCAAATCCAACATTATGCACCATTGCAGGTGTTAGTTCTGGGACTGCAACAGTTATAATTTGTTCAAGTTACCTTAATTTTATTGATAATACACATAGTTAAAAGGAAATATTGCAGTGATTTGATTTGTGCTATCAATACAAAATTATTCGTTAAATCAACATATATTTACAATAAATTGTATATATAAACCATTTTAAAATATGAACCATAGTTAAATTATATTACGTATGATGATTATGTATATTATTATAATAATGATACACTGACACATGAACGATACTGTAAAACAAGATTACGTCAACAAGAAACTTGTAATTTTTATATTTAAATAAATAACTCACTTCAGAATGCACCCTATCAATATTATCGTATGTTATTTAATTTTATACCTTAAGAGCTTACGAACATAAAATGTGGGAAAAGCGACACAACTTTTGCTCTAGTGACAAAGAAGCAAGTTAAAAGAAAATTTAAAACTGCATAGTCAACATATCTTGCTTTATAAAATTGGTAGCCAGTTTTCTTACTTTACACTACTTTATTATGCAATTTAGCTGATATTGCCCTTATTATTGCTTGTTAAATTTATCGTACGTTCAAGTTTTCTTCATATATTAAAAATTTACACAATGTCAGCTAGGTTGTGTAATTTTTGATAATACGGAAAAAGACAAAAATAAATACTATTTTACTTTACATCTAATATATTAGTTATAATCACTACTAGTGCTTTTGTAGCCAAAATCGTCATCTTTTGTTATGTCATTCATAATTTCTTTCTAATTTCGTTCTACTATACCTGACCTGACGAAAGGACTTGATAAAATAGTATAAAACTATTGTTTGCTGTCAAAAAAATAAAAAATAACCCCAATGATTGGGTTTCACAGCAACTTTGTGGCTTTACACACTGCTACTGGAAGATATGAAATTTAGCGATTTTACCAGGGCATATTACTGTTTACAATTTTGTTATGGGTAAGTAAGAATTTTACTTAACTGATTTATATTGGGTCATATAAAAAGTTATAGCGTTGAAGTGGGCGCCAATGCTTATGAGAAGCTCTCAGCGTTTGAATCGCAAGATTTGTTGGGAACCAGTTAGTTGTTTTCCAATAATCGCGGGAAAACCAACAAACCGCGATTTTCGATATCTGCGAGATGCTGCGAACTTCGATCCACGTTCCGGTGATGAATCGGAAGTAAATTCAGACGGATGGAAAGTTCGATCCGGCTACTCAGGGGAAAGGAAAGTTCGGATGGACAGGAAACGGGCTGTGAATAATCGATATGGTTTGTTGGAGTCGGCCATTACAAGATTTATTCAAATAACCAAAAAATTATGTACAGGATGTAAAAGCGGTCTCGAAGCTGTGTAATATATGCAAAAATAAAACGCGTCGTTCGAAATGGACAAGAAAGAAAGATTTCTGTAAGAATCTACCGGCCACAAGGGGATCTCGCGCGATAAGACAAAATAAATCAAAATAAAATAAAATCAAGCGGCGCGATAATACGAAAATCTTTTCGAGCGCGAACAGCGTATGTCGGAATTCACTAACAATTATCGCACTAGCGGCACGTTTCAACGACAGTTACGCGACGAGATGTTCAAATAATCCCGTCGTTACAAAAAGAAAATACGGAAGTCGGAATTTGCGCTAAATTGGACCAACGGAAGACTGGCGTGAACACGAAAAAAAATAGCAACTAATAAAAGAAAATGATATGCGATATGGCAACGATTTGCTTCACAAAAATCTACTTACGATACCGACAATCTCAGCGAACTCAACAAGTAGCTCTTTCGGTTGCCCTCGATTGCAGACGAGCTCCTGGGTTATCCTCGGTGATGGAACTGGTCGCTGTCCTTGCCCTGTAAGTCGCACGGAAAAAAGGAGGTGGAGCCCTCCTGTGATGACCTCTTTACATCCCCCGGAGAGGGCGTTCTAGGCTCTGGTAGGGCTTCGTCGTCGGGGCAGAAAACTTACCGAATTTGGCCTGTTTTGCCCTCATCAGGCCTTGACGGGGAAGGCGCCATTAATGAGCTGGGCCGTTTAAATTTCGGCGCTCGGGTCGCTGTCTTATAGTTGTTTCAATTTTTAACATTAATCATTTGTATTATTTTTAAATATTATATTTTTATTACGTAAAGTTATTACTTTTACAATTGCTACCAACCCCTGGTCAACAATGGGTGTTTAATTTCATGACATTTTGAAAATGTTTAAACCGTTGTTTAACCAAGTAGTTGGTTAGTAACAGTAACAGTTCATGTTAACAAAATTTACGTAAGTATGTTTCGTGACAATTCCTCTTTCAAACCGTCCGTTTTTTGTTGAAACAACGAAGCTTTATGTTTCGTGGCCATGTGGGAAGCACATGTCATCGCTGTATCGCGCGATATTTTCTGTTTAAGTTTCCGATGTTATTATGGTTACTCGCGGGCGGTTTCAAAGAGTTTCTGTTTCTGTTATCCTCACTCTGCACTTAGGAAAAATTTTGTGTTCTTAAGGAACCACATATCGTTTGCGTTTTACGTGTTCTTCCTGTGTTTAGAAGCGGCATATGAAATGTCAAACTTTACTATTTTAAAATAATAATTTCGCATTTTAATGCAGACAGCATGCTGGCTCAGCATGTTACAAAACAGTAAATCAATTTAACATACCAATCATAGACAGAAGACCAAGCTGTAAAATGAAATTCTTACAAAGTTGAACACTGTAGGAAACGGCTTAGACAATTAATAATATTGGTACTAATACTATTAAACAGCCTTCTTAAAATCAGATTATAAAAGCTCGTGAAGAACAATCGGAAGTAATTCATTGTTCATTAAGAATTCATCTGATAATCATTAATTGATATACTAAAATTGATTATAATAAAGTAAGGTTGAGAAGTATTATTGTAAAATAAAAAATAAATAATTAAATTAAAAACTTGTCATTTTTTAACGCGTATTAATACGTCTTTACGCGTATTCGAGAAGAAGAAGGGCTTGCGTTTTCCTTGACGAACATGCCTACTTTGCCACGGTTGAGGATTAAATTGTAAAGATAAACCCGTGCGTCATAAAGCAATCGGTTGACCGGCGAAAAAATTACGCGTAGCTAACGTACTCGCAGCCGGTTATCAGATGTCCGATTCCTCAAGCAGCATGTAATAAAAATATGGTCACTCGCGTCGGAAATATTTTTTCTCCAAAAAAATAGCGCCTAATGGCAAAGGTGGTGAGGGAAAATCATGCCCCAGGACTTCAAGAAAATTGTTAACACTGGCAGTCGCACAGCATTTTTCAACTGAGCAACACTAAACTCGCGGATTTCGATCACTCTCCGTAAAATAAATACAAAAAAAGAATAGTTATCGTGTGTTCATTTTTATTCTTTCGAAATAGTTGACGCGAATTAAGTTTCTCGTGGACATCGTGTAAAATTGTATTAGCTAACGCGAGCCTTACAACCTCGCGAGATCGATTCCTCAAGAGTAGATCGCGATACAATTGACCACGAGACAGTACACACAGGTCGTCTCGCGGCCGCCGCCTATAGGCGGCACCCGTAATGAAAGGGTTAATTTAAAACTGATGCCAAATACTAAATACAACTCGCAACCATGTATAATTGTGCTAAATGCATATTTTATAATTAAGCTAACAGAATGAACTCCAACTAAGTCATTTATTGCTATGCCTATTGAATTAAATATTCCCCCAGCTCGATTTGTGATTGAATTTTTAAGTTTTTTAAAATCAATTGCTATAAAGTAGTTATTTCTTTCCGTATTTTGACGATCAGTTGACGTTTAATCCTAACACTCTACGTAGTATGATGTTTTCTCTGGAAGGAGTTTCAGCGGGATACATTACATGTCGTCGCAATTCTATTAGTTGTTCTTCAAAGGAGATGCCAGCGTTTATGAATTGTGGAATGTAATTATAGCGCCATTCTTCGTCATGTGTTAGTGATAAAATAAGTGGGTTAACAGTACGTGATATTTTTTTACCAAATGTAATCCACACTCCACTTAGACGATATTCAAGAAAAGGTGTACAATGAATTTCAGTTCCATATGTTTTAAGTAAATGATTTCGTGGAGTCATATAGAGATTTTGATTATTATATAATACAGGAAGTTCACCAAAACATTTGTCACTGGTTTTCATAGTAACATTAACTGGTTGACATTGAATTACATGTGTAACTTCGCCAAGTCGAATTCCTGTGTATCTTGATGATTGTGTATCATCGTTTGCAAAAGAAATTGGCTCATTCATTCCTGTTGTTAATTTAGTACGAATAACATCTCTTTGTAGCAAACAATTTTGGCGTTAAATATGATAACAAAGTTAATTTATTTAATACATCAAGTTAATACATCATATTTAAGTCCACTGCATTCTTCACTGTTCATCAGTTCCCAATATGTAATTCTGCAAATTTGGTCCATGCATTTTTCTTTTGTATAAGAATACGTTTGGCCTGATTTAAAAATGACTTGATTTGAATTGAGATCGTATTCAGCTTGAAATGGAGTATGTTGTATGAACATTTCTCCAGTTACGACTACTTCCCCTATGATCTCACCTCATCATAAAATTCTTCAGGATGACAATGTCCTTGGTCATCAATTTTTCCGGCTAAAGCCACTGATACTTGAGTTGTACTATTAACTTGTACATTTTTGACTATAGTATGTAATGATACTTGATATTTGCCGTGATTATGCAGTGTTTGATAATCATCTTTATTTATTTCTTTTATATATGTTCTTAACCCTCCGTCAACGAGTGAACTGTACGATTGCCAATAACAATGATAAATTACATTTCTTGTAACAATTAGACATTGTATTACTTTAACACTAGGTTTACGGGACGCGTCATTTTGATACATTTCGAATGTTTTTGGGAAAATTACAAAAAGCGTTCGCATTTTTATTTTATCTTTTGTACTGACTTTTATCAGTTGAATGAGGTAAATATATATTGAACTCTATTTTCTTCAACAGTTCTGAAATATTGAAACTCTCTATGTGGTATACGTATTTCTACGGATGTGTGTCAATTTGACGCGATCGTAATGTAAATAAAGTTTTCAGTAAATTAGTTTTATCTCTGCAAAAATTACAACAATATATGAATGAATGAAATAAAACAAGCAAGAGCACAAAGAACGGAACGTAGAATGTGAATTGCGTCAAAGTGCGAAAACATTTTGGAAGTTCAGTATTCAAATCAGCATTAGTGAGGAGTGTTTTGGCTTTGAAGAGGATGGAACTTCAACATTTTAGATTGAGCGGCAATAATCGTATGGATACAAAGAGTATACTGGACAAAGAGTATACTATACAAAAAGTGTACTGGATGAAAATTATCCAGAAAAGATTGTCTATTTCAGTTGGCCAAAGAACTTACAGAAAAAGAAAAGAACGTTTACAAAAACATAGATTATAATAAACCGTCACCTAATAGTTGGCAAGAAGACAAGACTTGACACATTGGATTTAGTAAAAGAAACAGGAGCATTAACACCTTTAAAAAATCTGAAAAGATTGTTTATGGAAAGTGTATAAACAAAATTGAGTATTTGTGTAAAAGATGCGAGAGATAGAGTCAGAAGAAAGCAGCCGACACAGCTTGGTGATTGGCCGCTTCAGGGTTGAGGTTGCCGTTCGAACTGTGACCACTTGTACGCTTCCATCGCTCCCAGGATACAGTTCGATGATCCTGGCTAGTGCCCATTTCGAAGGTGGTACGTGTTCATTTTTAAGGACAGCAAAATCGCCAACTTGAACTTGCCGTTGTGGAAGTTGCCATTTGGTCCGAGATTGCAGTCCTTGGAGGTACTCCGAACTCCAGCGCTTCCAAAAGTCTTCCAACTGGCGTCGTAGTAATTGCCATCTGGAGAGGCGACAGACATTTAGATTTTTTAGTCATTGCTGGGATTGATAGGAACGGAGTTCAAGGCTGAACCAATGACCAAATGCCCAGGGGTCCGGACTGCCCGGGCGTCCGGGTCATCTGTGATGGCCTGCTTTGGTCTCGGGGTTCGATC